>PVJH01008724.1:0-83510 GCA_004026705.1 Nesogale talazaci | reverse complement strand
GGGACAAAGAGGAGACTCTCTCGCCCCACAGTCTCAGAGGCTCACAGCGGGGGGCAGTTCTACCCTGTCCTCCGGGGTGGCATCAACTCCATGGCAGTGAGAATTATCACGATTGAATTGTAGGGTAAGCTCATGGAACCTCCACAGAACGGAGGAAACCCCACGGAAGACAGTGCTTCTATACTTTTAAGAGATGCACCGCTCCCTTCCCTGCCCCATTCCCCCCAACTCTCTCCTCTTCATTCAGCCGCCTTGAATTGGTGCCTGGAAGTCCTTGGAAAGCCACTTAGGCTGGTGCTTGTCTGAGGTCAGAGAAGAGGGGAGCAGGAGAGGGTCCCTTTGCCCACTGTCAGCCAGATCAGGGCCTCGAAGGGCTGACTCAGATCTTGGCAATTATTGCCTGTTGATGGGATTTGGTAAAATGATCAGGTGATGGCCCCTGGGAAATAGCAACCCCGCCCCCCGCCTCCACCTCCGCCTGCCCGTGATCTTTGTTCCTCAGAGCCCTCAAGAAGCCAGGAAGCGCTGGCTGCACTTGCTTTCTCACTTGCCTGCCTGCTGCTGCGGGCCTGGGCTGGTTTAAATACCTGGTGAGGCCTCACCAAAGGACCATGTTTGCCCTGACGTCCGTCCTGGTGGCCGTGGTCTGCATTTTGATTGTGCGGATCTTTAAAAATGGAGACAGAAACGTGGAGAAACAGAACCGCAAGCCTCAAGCCAGGGCCGAGGCCCGTCCGTGGGTGGACGAAGACTTAAGGGACAGCACTGACCTCCACCAGGAGGAAGAAGGTAGAGAGCCCTGCCAGGCCGCACGCAGCATTTCATCCTCTGCTTTCGAGAATGGTCTTTTAGAGGCAGAGAGCCCCCAGGCTAAGTTTGATCACAGTCTCTTGGAGCAAAACAGCCTTGTGGACCGTGTTAGGCATTCCTGGGGGGCCGAGAGGGGCCAGGGCAGAGGTGGTGGAGAAACTGTCAGTTTATCGCCTCCTGGTTCCCAGTCGGCCTTGATCTTCAAGGTCAGCAGTTAGAGACCACCTGCTGCCCCCAGGGAGCAAAGCGAAGCCTTTCTACTCTTGTAAAGAGTTACAGTCTTAGACACACGCAGGGGGCAGGTCTAGCCTTTCCCACAGGGCCGCTATGAGTCAGTATTAACTCAATGGCAATGGGGTTGGTGCTTTTGGGGGAATGGTGGTGCGGGTGGTGTTTTATTCTTAGCTATTTAGTGTGAAGGCTGTGATGAGAATAACATATTTTTTTTTCTTGTGTCCAATCCTATTCTGGCTGCTAAATCCCTTCTGAAGTGCCCCATCCCAGGCAGGTGGAGGGTGTCCAGGAAGAAAGCAGGTGTGGATCAAGAACTTTGAGATCAACCAAGGAGTCTATCTTTGGGGGCTTGCTGCCTTACACAATGCAGACCACAGTGGCCTCTGCCCTTGGAAAGCTCAATGTTAGCCTTAGATAAAGGGGACTCAGGAAACAAGGGGAGACTTATGGAGAAACAGACCAGATGGAATAGACTGTGAGGTTTCAAGCCACCGGCTGGATGGGGTGGTTAGGAGTAGGAGAACAGAGGGGAAGGGCATGTCTCTGTGTATGTGTGTGTTGATGGGGGTGTATGTTTGGGAGTGGGTGCTGAGTTGTCTTAATCTCAGGGGGCTGGGGGGCAAAAACTGGCGTCAGGTGTCTGGGAGCTGGTCAAGCTGAGTAATCTCACACAGCGATCAGAGGGAAGTACAGGAAGCCCTTGGTTGTGGACCGCAGTTGGTTCCACATTCAAACTGAACACACTGAACAGTTTGAGAACGAAACCTATTTCTCCCATAAGATATAATGGAAAACCAAATAATTGGTTTTGAGGCCCCTAAATCACAGTTATAAATTCATTCTCCCCCCAGGCCTCTCAATCACTGTGGAGGCTGTTAGCCTTCTCTTATATCACCTTCTATCTCTATCACCAGGGAGTCATTTCTGACTTCTCCATCCTCACAGTCACTTCTCAGCCTTTTCGGGAGTCTGGGTTCTTGGTTCTGTGGTTGATGATTTCCCGCCCGTTGAGAAGCTGAGTGACAACTGAGGGACCTCTGTGACTCCTTCGCCATCTCTTCCTCAACACCCATGGGCACCAGTCACACCTCTCTGGGAGGCAGCCCCTTCCATGATGGAGCGCCCGTGACAAGCTGTGGCAATGAGTGATTGGGGTGGATGGCCTGGATGGTGGTGGTGGTGAGAATGCAGAGAAGGGGGACGAAGGGGGGAAACAAGGGGAGGGATGAACAAATTTGGTTGTAAATTGGATGTTGGTGTAACTGGACTCTGTGCCCTGCCTCCGGTAGCTGCCAAAAATCACAGAGGCAGGCTGAGAGTGGCGTGCATTTATGAACAGATCTGTGGGTCAACAGGACAGAATGTCCATGGCTGCCTCCGGAGACCAGTCTTTTATTTTGTTACAGCTCTCAGAGTCTCGCTGCCCTCCCGTCTGGAGACCTGACTGCTCCTTCATTCTTTGGTCCGCATCAATGGAAGGAGACGGTGTTCCAGGGGCCCCTCCTTAGAATCTGGGTTTGTGTCCTTTGGATATTTCCCAAGGCCGATTCTCCTGTTAAGTTGGAATTAGCTCTGCAATAACAGACTACTAAAATCACTTGGCATACACATTTATCTCCTAAAGGCTTAACCACAATCTACCACTACATCATGAAACCTGCTTGTTTCTCTGAGGGCATTCACGGGAGAAGTGAATCTGAGTGGAAATGAGGCAGCTTTAAGCTTAGCATCTATACTATTTTCTTAGATAAGGCAGGATTTCAAAGCAAGTCCTTAATGTCCCTTTCTCATTGGGAGAAAATGGAGACTGCTGGGTGTGGATGGACACTGGGTGAGTCAGGCCCAAGGATGGATGGGGAAGAAGATGGTCCAACTTACAGGTGGGGTAAGACACTGGACTTCATTGAAGGTAAGGTTTGAAATGACAGGGACACGTAGAAGCAAAAAAAAAAGACAGAGAACAGCCTCTGCAAGAGATCCAGGTCCCAGACACTTATCTGACAGTTGCCAACATCTGGAACTGGGCAAGCTAATGAATTCGCTAAGGAGGTGTTTCTGGAGAGAAGAAAACTGACACTGGGGCTTGGGGTGAAGGTGCGGGGCACCTGCAGATCACGGGCACTTTGGTGGGAGAAGAGAAAGGTCTGGGAAAGGAAAGCGAGGAAAATAATGACAAGAAGTCCACCTGCCCGGAGTCAATGGTATTGGCAGTTCCATATTTTACATCTAGCCAATCATTTCATCTTGAGCCCTGGTGGTGTCCTGGTTTTGCATTGGGTTGCAGCCCACAAGGTCAGAGGTTCGAAACCACCAGCTGTTCCTCGGGAGAAAGAGGGAGGTTTCTACATGGTTACCCTGTCAGAAACCCATAGAGACAGTTAGTTCTACCCTGTCCTATAGGGTCATGTGAGTCAGAATGAACTCGATGGCAGGGAGTGAGAATCATTCCATCTTCTTGCCTATACCATGGAGGTAGGCATAGGCATTATCCCCACGTTGCAAAGGAGGAAATTGAGGTTCCCCTGCCCGAGAGTAGTGGTAGAACCAGAGTTGGGGCAGTCTGACTTAAGTTCAGGCAGGTAGCTTCTTGGTTAGTTAACTCCTCCAAATGCGGGAATGATCCGGGACAGAGGAAGCAGAGAGGGCTGGCAGGGTTAACGCTTCTTTAAGAGATCAAAGGTGGCAGGCGTTGAGGAAAGCACATTGAGTTGGGAGATCCAGGAGCTTCAGAGACCCAAGAGAGGATGGTAAGGCTGGTGGAGGATCAGAGACCTGGGCTGCGCCAGAGACTGGAGCTCAGAACCCAGTTGTCTACAATCTTCTCTCTGTTCCTTTCTGTGCTCTGCCTCTTTGCTTTACCCAAGGGATAAATGGCACCCTCTCATGGCTTCCGCAGCAGCAGCAGCAGGCAGATGGGCCTGGTTGCAGTCTCACAGATGTCTCCTGACGGTTGTATTGTGAAGATGAGCGATAGTTGCTGCTGCTGGTGTGGGGTACATTGAGTTCATTCCAACACAGAGAGACTCGAGGTGCAACCGAATGACCCACTGCCCGTGGTTCTCATGTTTTAGACCATCGTCAGCCACTGTGTCACACGGAGAGTAGATGAAACAGATCCTACGATGTTGAGGGAAGGCTTAAAGGCACCCTGGAGCTCCCCTGCTTACTTAATGAGCGCCGATTCAAGGGCTCCTGCTGGCTGCTTAGATGCAGGCCCTCGTGGGTAGCCTCCTCTCTGTGAGTTTGGATGAGGACACACAGCACCAGAGAAGGCCCAACCGAGACAGTAGATGAGCAGGAGAGCGCAGCTCTCTTTAGAAACGACTTGCGTCTAGTCCGTTTGTCTCCTGGTTACCTCGTGTGCTCAGAGCTAAGTGGTAAAATCTCCCACGCCTCCTGTGGGTGTGTGTTTTCGAGTCTATTACAACCTTGGTGAGCCCTGTCAGACAATAGACTGCCCTTTAGAGGTTCCTAGGCTGTCATCTTTATGGCAGCGGATCACTAAGTCTTTTATCTGGAGCAACTGGCTGAGTCCGACCTCTGACCTTTTGGTTAGCAGCCAAGCTCTTGAACCACCGTGCTACCTGGCCTCCTTTCCAACACTGCCCTCCACTCCACTATGAATATTTTCCCAGGGCGCACTTAAAGGCTTGGTTTGCCGTGACTCCTCCAAGACTTTGCGATTTTAGGATAAAGGGCAGATGCATGTAGAGGGGAGAAAATTCGAGAAGGGCGGGGGGGACTGAAAGTGAAGATACTGCTTTATGAACAAGCCTGAGTAGGTCCTGCTGGGGGAGACATATGTTCAGCCTGGGGCCACCAAGGCTAACAAAAAGGGCTGCAGGACCTGAGACCACAAACCCTGCCACTTCCTTCCTTAGTCGCCCCAGAGTGCTGCTGTCAGCATCCTCCCAAACCTCCCAACCTCCACACCTCTCCAGTGCTGCCAGCAAAACAATCACCTTACTACAGGGAGGGAGTGACGTGACAGAGAGGCCCGAGTCGGAAATGGAAGAAAGACTAGAGCAGCTGGAGAGGGGATCTTCTGCGGCAGGAATGAAGTCCAGGAGGGCTCTCCACCCTGGGCATAGCACTGTTCCTCAAAGATCTTCAAGCAGTCCCTGGGAGGGAGCAAGAAGTCTGGGGTACAATTGTGCTTGCAGAGCGCCAAAAAGTCTTGGGCGCCTTGTAACATTTTTGAAGTAGAACTGTACGAGCACGAAAGCAACTTGCTTAGGGACTCAGGGTACAAGAACAAGAAGAAGAAGAAGAACTTGTAGGTTTAATGTTAAAGCTGTAGATGAGAAGGAGAATTACGTGGCTTTGGAACCTAATTATGGGGCAATTCAGGGGTTCCTTGACATTGGTAAAAGGCAAGGCACTCTTGGGATCGGTCACCAACCTCAACTGTCTCAATTCAAGACTTGCATTCTCCAGCAGACCCTCACCGCAGACATTAGCTTTGGCATGTGCACCTGGGTACTTGCCGAGATCCCCGCATTGCTTGGCTGGTCAAAGGTGGTGGGGAGGGGCCTGCAGGAAAACAAAGGCGTTGTTTCAGAAGTTGACTTTCTTCCCCGTGAGAGCCACATTCCTGGAGGGCAGCCAGGAGGTGAGTGGTGAGCAGAGAAGTGGTCCCTTTTGTGTTTGCTCACTGCCTTTCATCCCCTGGGGACATTTGCTCTCTGTCCCTTTCTGCCTGATTGACCCTATGCCCAAGCAGTATGTGACCTTATGAGAGCCTCCAGGAAGGGCAACCCCAGTGTCTTCTGTTCTGGAGAGCCAGTCGGGACAAGTCATTGAGCACTGACAAAAATCATTTGGGTGTCTGGGTTGTGGAGAATGACTGGAACTGATCAGTGAAGGCAGCCCCCTCCTTCTGAGAGTGGAACAGACAGCTCTGGGCATTCAACGCTGCAGGAATAGCCCACTCATGCACCTAGGCTATCTTTAGTCACATGTGTTGACTGGACCTTAACAGTTAGCAACTTACCTTCAAAACAGTCAAGAAAGCATTTAACGTGTTGGCTGATATACTATGTACCAACCAGAAAGATTGTCAGACGCCAAGATACCCAGTGTAGAAAGTGTCATTGGTGTTGAAAGTATTTATGGCATGACATGGTGGATAAAGTTCAGGGTGATCATTATGAATGTGTCAACATCTAAGTTCAGTTTCAGAAATGATTCCTAGAGATCTGATAGGTGCTCATTGCCACTCCCCCATCACAATAACTACCCTTGAACTTTTCGGCTGGGCCTTCACATCAAAAGTGAACACTCCAGGCACAATGTCCTTCCATGGGTCCCTTGTTGTTACGTGCCAACTCTTGGAAACTCTGTGTATAATAGAGAGTTAGAGGTATACACCGCCTGGTCATACCTTCCTTATGAATGGTCTTATGTTTGAACTTGAGGTTGTAGTCGCTGTGTCAGCCCGTCTTATTGAAGTCCTTCCTCTTTTTGTTGCTCCTCTACATTTCCAGCATGACATCTCCAGGCCCTGTTCTGTCCTGAGAGCAAATCCGAATATGTGATTTGAAGTCCCACCACCCTTGTCTCTAAGGAGCATTCCGGCTGTTCTTCTACCAAGACAGATTTGTTGATTCCTTTGGCAGCCCATGACATTTCACTAATCTTCATCAGCACCCTAATTCAAATGCATAATTCTTCAGTCTTCCTTAATAGTTGTCTAACTTTCACATGCATGATGCAATGGAAAACACTATGGCCTCAAAGTAACACCCTTGCTGTTCAAAACCCTAAAGGGGTCTTGGGTAACAAGTGTATGTAATACAACATGTTGTTTAAGTTCTGGACTGCTGCTTCCATGAGCATCGATCGTGGATCCAAGCGAGACAAAATCCTTGAAAATTTCAACTTTTTCTCTGTTTATCGTGATGTTATCTGGAGGTCTAGTTTTAAGGATTTGGGTCTTCTTTACATTGAATTGTAATCCATACTGAAGGCTGCATCCTTGATCCTCATCATCAAATGAATGCTTCAATTTCTCCTCACTTTCAGCATGCAAGGTTTGTGTCATTTGCATTTTGCACGTTGTTAATAAGCTTTCCCCTAATCCTAATGCCAGCCACACTCTTTTTCATATTTGCCAGCTTCTCTGATTATGTTATCAGCTCTCAGATTAAATAAATATGGTACATCTCTGATGAACACTTTTCCTGATTTTAAACCATGCAGTCTCGCCTTATTCTGTTTGTACAACTGTTTCTTGATCTATCTACAGATTACTCATGAGTATAATGAAGTGTTCTGGAATTTTCACTCTTTTCAAGGTTATTCATGGTCTAGTATGGTCAGACAGTCAAATGCCTTGGCACAGTCAATAAAACACAAGTAAATGTGTTTCTGGAGTTCTTTGCTTCCAGCCAAGATCCATCTGACTTCAGCAATGGTATCCCTTGTTCCACACCCTGGTCTGAACCTGGCCTGAGCCTCAATGTATTGTTGCAACTGTTCTTGGATGAGCCTCAGCGAAGTTTAAGTTGCACGTGAGATCACTGATATTTTTCTATAGTTTGAGCATTCTGTTGGACCATCTTTCTTTGGAATGGGTACAAATATGGGTCTCTTCCAATCAGTTGGCCAAGTAATTGTTTTCCTAATTTTCTAGCATTGACAAGCGAGTGCTTCCTGTGTTTCATCCGCTTGTTGAAACATTTTAACTGGTGTTCCACCAATTCTTGGGTCCTTGTTTTTGTCTAATGCTTTCAGTGCAGTTTGAACTTTTTCCTTCGGTACCTTGATTCTTACTCATATGCAAGAATGGTTGGGTATTGATCATTCTTTTTGCTATAGTGACTGTGTATTTTTTTCTATCTTCTTTTGCTGCTTCCTGTATAACTCAATATTTTGCCTATACAATCTTTCAGTCTTATAACTCAAGGCTTGAATTTTTTCTTCAGTTCTTTCTGTTTAAGATATGCTGAATATGTTCTTCCTGTTTACACATCTAGATCTCCTCATAGTTCAGATAATATTTCACCTTGTCTTCTTGGACTGCCTTTGAAATTTTCTGTTCAGCTCTTTAATTCATCATTTCTACCATGTAGCAGTCTTAGCTGCTCTGCAATTAAGAGTTTGAGTCTCTTCTGCCTTCCATGTTGAACATTTCCTTCTTTCCTGTCTTTTGAATGACCTCTCTCTGTCTTCGTGTATGATGTCCTTGATGTCATCCCACAGCTCACCTGGTTTTCTGTGGAGTGTTAATTGTGTCAAACCTGTCCCTGAGGTGCTCTCAGAATTCAGGTTGGATGTCTTCAGGTCATATTTTGACTCTTGTGAACTTGTTTTCATTTTCTTCTGCTTCAACATGAACTAATATATGAGAAAATGATGGCCTCTTGCACAGTTGGCCCATAACCTGGTTTAGCAGCTACTGTTGAGCCTATTGCCACAGATGTAGTCCATTTCACTTCTGTGTATTCAGTCTGGAGAAGTCCACGTACATAGTCACCTTTTTTGTTGTTAATAAAAGGTTTGGGCTGGGAGGGTGGAAGGGAGGTGGGCTAAAAAGGGAAACTGGTTATAAGGTTCTACATATAACCTTCTCTCTGGGGTAGAGACAAGAGGGAAGTGGGTGAAAAGAGACTCAGACAGTGTATGACTTGACAAAATAATAATAATTTATAGATTATCAAGGGTTCATGAGGGAGGGTGAGTCGGGAGGGAGGGGGAAAATGAGGAGCTGATACCAAGGGCTTAAGTAGAAAGCAAATGTTTTGAGAATGATAGTGGCAATGAATGTACAAAAGTACTTGGCATACAATGGATGTATGGATTGTAATGAGTTGTATGAGCCTCCAATAAAATTATTTTTTTAAAGGTATGGGCGATAAGGAGCTCATGGTTCTTGCAAAATCTTATCATGTCATCTACACTTTCATTTCTATCATGAAGACCATCTTTTCTAACTACTTCTCTTTTTTTCCAAATTATATACCCCAATTACCTATCAATGCACCATTATTGCATGTTTGATCAATTTCTGACTGAAGACATTTATAGAATTCTTCAATATCTGCACCACTAGTTGATGGGCACATAAATTTCAACATGAACTGTATGAACTGGACTTTCTTATAAGTCTATGGATATTATCCTGCCCCAAACTGCATTGTATTTCAAGATAGATCTTGAAATGTCTTTTTTGACAGTGAATTATGATACCATTCTCCTTGAATCTGTTTTTCTGAGCACAGTAAATGACATGATTTTCTGATTTGAGGTGGTCAACACCAGTCGGTTTCAACTCACAAATGCCTGGAATACCCATCTCTACATGCTGTTTCCTTTTTTACAGCTGCCAAATTTTCCTAGTTTCATACTTGGGACCCTCCAAGTTCCAACTACTCATTGATGTTGCAGCTGTTTCTTCTCATTTTGAGTCATGCCCCATGAGCAAATGAAGGTCCCGAAGGCTTCATTTCCATAGGCTTTCCTCATCGACACCATTCGGGTCAGCCCTGCTTCAGGATGCCAGCCAGCTCTTCCTTGGCCATAGGTTGAGTGCTCTCCAACCCCAGGGATCATGTCTGGCCCTCTCTCTGGCCATGTTCGGCTCCTCCTCAGTAGCTGACCCTGTTGTGATGCCATCCTTAAGGTTTCCAATGGTGAGTTCCTCACAAGGGGGAGCCTACTCCTTCTTCACGGTCTGTTCTTCGTCTGGAAGCTCTCCTAAAACCTGCTCTCTTTGACGACTCTGCTGGTCTTTAAAATACTCCTGACATATCTTCCACTCTGAGAATAACACACAGGCCACCGCAGTATGACAAACTGACAGACAGTGGGACACGAATTCTCCATTCTCTCCCTTTCTTCTTCTAGGATTCTAATTCTCTGGTTAGATTGTCTTGTATCTTCGTATGTCTTCTGTGTTTCTTCCATGCTTTCTCTCATTTCTGTTATTTCATGCTACAGTTTGGACAGATCAGAAGAAATAATATCCCCACTGACTGTCATCTTATGCCATGTCTCGTCTGAGTTAAATATACCAACTGGATTAAGTTTTTGATAACTTTTATTTTCAGAAGATCTGTTTGGGTTTTTGCTTTTGTTTGATTTCAAAATGTTCTGTAGCTTTATTTTTCGGTCAAAATTGTTGAGCTTATCTGTCACCTCTTTGGACATAATGAAAATAGTCATTTTCTGATATGTGTCTATCTGATAATTCCAGTATCTCAAATCTCTGTAGACCTGTTTTTACCTTTGGTTTCTATGTAGCTCTATCCTAAATTCTTGTTTCCTTAAGTGTACTGATATTTCTGACTGCGTGCTGGTCGTTCTCCTAAAAAAAAATGATTTGCCATAGCTGGCTGAATTCTAGGATGGGGTGACTGATTTCCAGAGAATATTCACTATGGGACAATTGCTTCTGTGAATCACTCTAACTTTCTGGAATAGTGTTCCGGATCACCCAGAGACGCCGCAGTTGCATCTAAGGCTGGTTTCCTTAAACGTCACCTTTACGGGGTACAATGGTTAACCCACTGTGAGTGCGAACCCACAGGTCTGAAGTTTAACTCCTTCTAGCCACTCCCCCAGAGAACAAAACGGTGGAGATTACAACTTACAAACCATAGGGGGCAGTTCTCCTCTGTCCTGTCTGATGACTGACTTGAAAGCAACTGGAGGGTCATTGGTTTGCTTGTTGCTTTTGTGCTGGGCTCTTCAGGGTAGGGGGAGGTGGGTTCCAGCCCTAGGGTTCCGACTTCTGCCACCCTAACCGTGTCCTAGCTAGCTTCCCACTATTTCGTAGTCTGAATTTTTGAGTGTGGGAAGGTGGGGGGTGGTGGTTGGGGGATGAGGTGTCTCTGTGGGCACTCACCTTCACCTAGATTTAGAAGGAAATTGAAAACAAATTTCATTAAGAATTTCAGCTTTTTTTTTTTTTTTGGCTTGGTCTAAATGACCTGACCATATTTTGGAAGTAAAATTACCACATGTGGAAGAGCCCCTCCACGATCACAACCTCCACAACCAAGCAGAGGCTAAGTGGTACGAGGAGAGTGTGTTTGCACATATTCCAAGAAGAATGTAGCAGATGACAGTTCTCTGTGCTGCAGTTCAAGGCAGGCATGTAGTCCTAGCAAGCAAAAATTCATTGGGGTTTGAGCCTTCTCAATGAGGCAGCACTGTGACAGCATGATATTCTGCTTCCAAAAGGCACCTTTTGCATCTCACAGTTTGTAGGACATATACAGATGCATGCAGAAAAAAAAATGGTTTCAGCAAAGCCCAATTTGTTACCTTAGCAAAGTGAGTGCTGAACATTTTCGGAATTAATTTCATCATAGGCTCTGAGCATCTGATCTTATCTTCATAGGAGTCACCTCTTTCTGGTTTCTCAGCTCCAATTCCCATTAGCCATAAAGGTATCAGGGCAGGTTTAATACAGACGGAGCCTGCGAAATCTTTAATTGTCCGGTTCCTGGCAGTCTGCTGGTTGGAGTTTTTTATTCGTCTGTTTCAATGTTCCCTGAGACACCCAGTTCACGCCCTTTTATTACAGTGTCTATTTTCTCTACTGGTTTCCTTTTGATATTTTTTGCCTTCTTGTTTCCAGGCGCTGATCAAGTTTAACCACCACTAAAAATCTCAGATGAGTCCCAGACTGGCACACTTCCTATTTCCTCCAGCCCCAACCCGTCCCTTTCAATAATCTCAGCTGTTTGAGTTCTGTCAAAATCGTGAAATGTATTTCTGTTGAGATCGTGTTCGGGCTGTATGTATGGCCACTGAGTAGATATGTTCTGAGGGTCCTTAACCAGAACGTATCTTTTGCAGCTGTTTGATGTACTCTCATCCATGTGTTTCTTTGCTGGCTGGCTCAAATGACTCCTGTAGCTCTTCTATATCCTTACAGATCGAGTTACTGCTGGCTCTCTCCTTACTGAGATGGGCATGTTCAGATCTTCTGCTATGATGGTGGCTTCTGACATTTCTTCCTTGAAATCTGTCTTGAGGGTCTGTCATATAAATACATATGCATTTTAAATGATGTTTTCTGAGTAAATTAAAATATTTTATTATACTGTAGGACGCCCTCGATCACGGATTATACCTTTCCCGTTACCATTTCTCTCAATTGATATTGTTTCTAGTTAACACGACACACACTATAACATTTGTCATCCTTTTACTTTGACCTTTCTGTGTTCTTATGATTGAGATGTGCCTCTTGTAAAAACAGCCTATTTCAACTTTTAAAAAGTCACTGGTTGGTATCAGGACACTTTATTCTACTTATATACCATGCAATTATTCTGTTATGAAAAATGCTGTTTTTATTCTTACTGTTGTAGAGTTGAAGATAACCTTTTTCCCCCCTGGCTGCCATTAGTATTTTTAGGTTCGTTATAAACAAAAAAACCAACCAAACAAAACTTCACTGTCATTTAACTGATGCCAGCTTTTAGTGACCCTTTAGAACAGGGTAGAACTGCCCCTGTGGGTTTCACAGACTGTAACTGTTTACCAGAGTAGAAAACCCCATATTTCTACCACAGAGTGGCTGGTGGTTTCGAACAGCTAACCTTACGGTGTGAGCCCGAGTTAACCAGAGAAACAAATCCAGGACATAGAAGAACCTTATACCAAAGGATCATTGTATATGAAGAGCACATTCCAGCCCAGTTCAGATCAAGTCCATAAGTCCGATAGCCCATAAGTTTGACACAAGTCCATAAATCACTCTTCAGACTCACACAGCCCCATGCACTGATGCAAAAGGTAGGAAGATCACAGGCCAGAGGACACAAAGCCTTGTGGACTCCATGATGGTGGATGCATCCCCGAGGCTCTGGCTGCCATCAGCGTGGCTCCATGTCACTTGTCAACCGGAAGGTGAAGCAGAGAGAGAGTGTGGGTGGCTCTTCTCCAGGGAGAAAGAGGAAATTCCCAGAATCCTCATAAGAAGGTTATGCCCTCCAGGAGGCATCATCAGACTGTGACCTGATTGACAGGCTAGATTCCACCCATCCACTCTATTTATCAAGTTGACGTGAATTATGTAACCCCCACATTTGCAGATGACAGCTGAACTCCTAACCATCACACCGCCAGGGCTTCTTCATTATGAAAGGCGTGGGTGAATTTTCTCATGCTGCTTAATTCACCGAGCCGGGGATCTGTGTATGTGGCTTTTGTTTTGCCTTGTTTTTATCTTTTCTGAGAATTTCTCATCCAACGTCTCTTCACATATTGCCTCTGCCAAATTTTTTCTCATCTTCTTTTGGGACGCTAATCAAATGTATATTAGACATCTTTCTTTCTATTTTGATCACTCTTTCTGCTGTGCTTTCCATCTGTGGATCTCTCTTTGCCCCCATTCTAGATGTGTTCCTATGGCTCATCTTCCAGCTCATGAACTCTTAGTTTTTGCATGTAGCTAATTGAAAGGTCGGCCATTCTAACCCACCAGGCACTCGTGGGGAGAAAAGACCTGGTGATCTGCTCCCATGAAGGTAATCACCTGGGAGTTCCTGTGGGGCAGCTCCACTCTGTCCTATGGTGTGACCTTGAGCTGGAGTTGCCTTGACCTCACACAACAGTATTCTATTAACCCCACCCTTTGCTTTAGTCCCAAGATTTTATTTACTGTGTTGTTGCTAGGATATATATATAGCAGAATGTGTGCCAACATATCGCTTTCTTCATGGACAATTCAGTGACACTGAGTACGTTCCTTGAGCTGCATGACCCTTTTAATCTCCTTTCCTGAGTCACTCCTCTTCCTAACTTCAACTCACTACCTCCCCGATGGAAAGTGCTCGAGCAGACCTTCATTACTAATTAAACTCTGCTGTGGTTTGATTTTAAGACACCTTCAGGGAATATTTTTGGCTTAAGGTTTAAAGATTGCCTCACAACAATCACTGCAGGGGTTCCTTCACCCTCCATGATGCCAGCAAGTCTAGACTACACAAGATTTTGAAACTGTGGACATTTCCCTCCTCTCGATCAGGATTCTTCTGTAGAATTTTGATCAAAGTACCCTTTAAGTTTTTCATCCTTTTGTTTTCTCGATGTTCGATTTCGTTTCTATTTGCTGTATCACGGATCCTTTTCTGTTTCTCGCAGATGTATTCAGTATGCCCGTCCCAGTCCTTGAAGCACAGTGATCAGAGCTGTTCGATCATCTTGATCTGACAACCCCCATCTTTGAAACCTCTATGCATGCTTCTGTTTTTAAAATGCCATCCTGCTGTTCCCTCCTCACTGTATTTTGTTTCTCTGTGTGCATGGTTTGACTTAGCAGATCGCTGGCAGTTACACTTCATAATTATTTGCATGTTTGGCCTTTGCTTCTGCTCTGCAAGTGGGGTCTTTCTGACAGCACCACCTTATTCTAAGTTTAAGTTTGAAGTTCCCCAAACCTGCCAATGTGATATATGCTTTACCTGCAAGACTATGATGGGGGAGAGGGATGGGGCCAGGGAGAATTCATTTCTGATTCTCTGCTTCCCTGAGACTATAACTGGCCTATTGTGGGAGGGGGTTTCTGTTAGACTTCCCATTTGATGTGGGCCTGGACTTTACTTTCTCTCCCTTGGATATCGGAAGACCTAAAAATAGAAATTGAGATTTGTAGGGATTGGCAAACATGATCAAGGGAAATGCAGGTCCTGTAAATATTTACCTCTGTGGGCTCATATTTTCCTTCAGTTTGCACTGGGGAATTTCTGACCATGTTATCAGCTCTTCGTTGATTTTTTAAATGACCTCTACAAATCCATTATTCATGACTTTCAGCGGTTTCCAGCCAGTGGATGACTGTTTCAAATAGCCCCCATTAATAGAAATTTTTATTTTTTAGCGTTGTGTGGGGGAAATGCCTTGGCCTTATTCTTGATTTATAACCAGGCCAGAGTTTGAAGGTTAAAACCAGAGGTCAGGAATGTCTTCTTTCTCATCTTGTCTTGACGTCTTTGGGCCTCATAACCCTTCAGACATCTGTAAGAACTTCGCGTCATCTGGCTTGAGGTCTGTCCGAGGACTCCGAGAGAGAACTTCCAACCTTGTTGTTTGCAGATGCCGATGAGTGGCACCAATCGGAAGAGACGGTGGACCACATTCCCTTCTGCCCGACCCGGTATTCTGAGGAAGAGATGGTCAAGAGGTCCCAGGAGTTTTATGCACTTCTCAATCAGAGGCGATCCGTGCGGTTCATCAGTAACGAGCAAATCCCAATGGAAGTCATTGATAACGTCATCAGAGCTGCAGGTTGGTAGTGGCACACAGGGGGTGGTAATGCCACTTGGGGGCTTTGAGAAGGTGAGCAGCGTCCCTGATGTGACAGCTCTGGAGACCTGTTAAAGCTTATTTGTGTTATGTGAATCCAGTCACGGTGGGTTGGCACTGGAGTGATGGCAGTGCGTTTGAATTTGGGCATCTGCACATCGCCTACATCCCAGACATGCCCACTTCTGCTTTCTCCACTGGTACCATGACAACTTTCTTTGCAGCATTTGTGACAACAGCATAAGACATCTGAGAGCATGCAATTTTATAAACTCGTAGTAAAAAGTAACATTTCTGAACAGGCTATCACCCCTTGGAAGAGAAGCTGGCTTTCTCCTCCTCTTTCCTTAAAATTCTCTTCAATACACACAGTACATAATTCATATGTTATCATGTAAAGAAATAGACACATTTCGTTTCCTGGAACCAGTTTTTCGTAGGGTACACACAATAGTACAGTATTCTAGTTTACTGGCAACATTTATTCATGTAAATTTACAAAGTAAACCCAAACTCAGTTTTAATGCAAATTGCTATTGCCCACAAAGGGGGGGGGGGCAGGGAGAGAGAGAGAGAGAGAGAGGGCGCAAAGAGATGGAAGACAATGATATCCTATTTAAGAATCTTCTCTATTTGGAAATGGATTACTCTGAGCAGAGTCAAACCTCTGCTGTGTCACTGATTCTGACTCCCAGTGAGTCTGTGGCATGGTTGTGTACCCCACAGAGAGCTTCTGAGGCCGTGATCTTTACTGAACGAAGCAGGTGTCTGGTCACACCTTTCTCCCTTGGGATACCTCAGGGCTTCGAACCACTGATCTTTTGGTTAGTAGCCAAGTGCTTTAACCCCTGGGCCCACAGGGCTCCTTTCTGACTCTATCAATCCCTTTTAAATTCCATTTGCAGAAATCATCCTACGTCCATTGTCCAACTTAACAAAGCAAGACACAGACCTTTTGCTTAAGGATGCACAGTCATTGGGTCTTCCAGCCTTTTATCTAAGTAGTAATACTGAATAAATGTCCTGTGCATGTGTCTGGTGTTCAGATTGGTTTGTCATCATTGGAAGCCTGAGGGAGGCATGTGGTCTAATTGATAAGGTTAGAGATCCAGCTATGTAGTGAATGGGACTCACTCTGCAAAGAAATAAACACCCGACCCCGTGGCCCATAGTTGACTTGCCTTTCAGAAGGGACTCACATTCTCCCGGAGGTAGACGGTAGCTTGTGCGAACAAGAACCCCAAGAGCAGCCCCCAGCCCCGACTCACTTCCCAGGTAGAATTTATGGACCGACCGCTCTCCTTTCTCAGTAGGAAGAAAGAAAGCCCTGGCTTTGAAATGCCCCACAAATGCTCATGGTGGTCCATCCACAGGAGCAGTGGACTGAAGGAGGATGGATACATGGCCAGAGGCTCAAAGGAACCTGAGTCCCTTGGGAGTCTCGTGTCCTGTGAGGCTTTGTCTCCAGAGCCTGAGTGACTCCAGGGGTAGCCTAGTGCTGTGGGGGAGAGGGGGAGGGCAGGTGGGGGCGACACCCCCACCTGGCAGACACAATGCATGGATTTAATGTCTCAGTAAAGAGCTTTCTCCTATCCCAGTGAGACCACAGACCACTGGAAACTGCCCAGCGTTAGATTCAGAGCTTTGGCAGGGGACACTAAACAGTTTGTAGATTAGTTGTGTGATCCCCCCCACCCCAAAGTATTTTTAATGACTGTTTGAGGATTTAGATTTTGCCATTTTCAGTCAGTGTAGATATTGAACCCCTTTTTGAGACGTGCCAAGAGGAAGATGGTTGCAAGAATTCCTCTTTTGAGCCCCAGAGTGGCCGCCAGGCATCTCCTTGCCAGCATCTTCCCCCGTCGAATTAGACAAACAGAAACAAGCTCACAGCCCCGGAGGTGGGGGTGACTCACTCAGTCCTGTAGGACAGAGTAGAACTGCCCAGAGGTAATGCCTCATGGGAGTAGAGGGTCCCATCCTTCTCCAGAGGGTTGCCTGGTGATTTCGAACTGCCGACCCTGTGGTTAGAAGCCCGATTCATAACCATGACGTCAAAGCCCTGATCAATTCCTCTAAGCCATTAAGCACCTTGGCCTTAATCTCCATTTTCTGTTTTTGAGACACCAGCAACAGTGAGCTTAGCCTCACGGGTGCCTTCATGACCCCGATGACCAAAGGCAGAGCGGGCAGCAGGGAGTGCTCCAGGCTGGCAGCAGCTGCCAGGTGCTTTGCTTCCCAGATGTTTCTAACTCCCTTCTGAGCCAGCGTGGATTCTTGCCTGTAGTCTTCCATATGGATGGGAGGTGCCTCGCTGTTGGTGTCAGTGCATACCAACCCTCTGTCCAACAGGCGGAAAGCACGGCCCAGTCCTGGGCCATCCTCACCATGGTTCTATCTGAGCGGGTGTACCTTCTCACCACCCTTCCACTCGGCCAATCACGATGGCATTCTCCGGGGAGCTGTCTCTCCTGACACCATCCCCAGGACGTGAGAAGAGGTCTAGCCATTCTCTGTCCTCAGATGCATTCCAGTGGCTTCTTCCCAAGCAGAAGGGTTTGTTCCTTTGACCGTCCATGGGACGTCCTGCCCTCTTCATCAGGCACCTCAGCTCAAATGCGTCGTCGACTCTTCTCCAGTCTTCCTCAGTCAAAGGCATACTTCCACGGGCGTCTCAGGGGATTGAAAAATTCGTACTCGGCACTGCCCTCGTCTCCTGCAATTTCCCTTTTCTGATGGTCATCTCCTGGGTGACAGGGACCTCCCCGAGTGGCGCCCACACCGAGCCCTGGACCTTTGTGGTTGTGAAGGACCCAGAGATGAAGCACAGGATCCGGGAGATCATCGAGGAAGAAGAGGAGATAAACTACACGAGGAGGATGGGAGACCGATGGGTGACCGATGTGAAGAAACTGAGGTATGGCAGGTAGTAGAACAAGGGGTGTGTGTGTGTGTGTGTGTGTGTGTGTGAAGCTTTCTGAAATGAACAAACTGTGGCCGCAGTGTCTTGGTTTTGTCAAGTGTTAGAAAAGTTGCTTCAGTTCAACCATAGTGCAAAATGAAGTTTGGAGCCATGTTACGGTGTGGAGGAGCACAGGACCCTATGCTGAGTGGAACGCAGGGCTCAAAAGGATTCAGGAGTTGGTACTTGACTTAGGGGTTGTCACTCCTCCCCCCTTGGTGACATCACCCTCCCCTCCAGCAATCTACCTCTCTCTGAAAGGGATCTCCGGCGATGTGATGCTCATCTCGCCCCATCACTTATCAGACCAGGTCCAGGACCCCTCCAAAGCTACCTACGTGGCCACTCCCAGCCCACCCTGTCACCAGCCTCCAGTCTGGCTCCTGGAACACCCTGCCTGCCCTCTCCTTCCCGCTCTGTCTCTAGACTGTCTGTCCCTCTGCCTGGGATGCTCTCTCCATTCCCTTGCTCCCTCTGAGCTTCAGGGCCCAACCAAAAGACCACTCTAGAACGTGTCCCTCCAGCCTTCTTCATTGTCATTGGGTGCGGGCGAGTCCATTCCCACAAACTGCCATCCTACACATGGCAGAAGGAAATATCACCTGGTTTGACTCCATGCTCCTCATTCCTGTGATGTCTGAGTCTTTTGTTGTAGTCACTCCTTCAATCCATCTCACCAAAGAGCTTCTTACTCAAAAGTAAATGTTCCTTGGATGGGGGGTGGGGGGAGGTAGAGGTGGGACTAAGAATGCACAGGAAGGAGCCTTGGTGGCAGAGTGGGTTCCATGTGGAGATGCGAACTAAGATCAATGAATTGGACCTAGCAGGCACACCATGGGAGAGACATGAGACTTTCTGCTCCTGGAAAGAGTTACCACCACAGAAAGGCACAGGAATAATTTGACTTTGTCCGGCATGGTCACTATGGGTCAGAATTGACTGGAGGTCAGTGAGAGCCTTTGGAAGTGCTCTTGGTACCTGTTTATCTTATGGCACCTGCTAGGTCTCCTTTGCTGAGCATCGACTATCTTTGGCTGGGTTCTCTAAGGAAGCATAACCAATTGTATATACACATATATAATTGGTCATGTTTCCTTATATGAATATGCAACTCACTGCCATTGCAGCCTGTAGGACAGCATAGACCTCCCTCTGTAAGTTTCTGAGACTGTAATTCTTCACAGGTGTACAAAACCATCTTTCTCCCTTGGGGAAGCTGTTGGTTTCAAACTGAGGACCTTGTATATTGCAGTCAGAAGCATGACCTCTCTGTCACCAATGTGCCTCTTGTGTGTGTGCGTCTGTGTGTGTATATATAGATTTGATATCAAAAATAGATAGATGTTTCACACAGTTATTGAAGTGAGCAGTTTCCAAGTCTGGAGAGACGTATAAGTCAGATGTCAGGCTGGAGGCTTCTACTGACTGTCGCAACTGCAGGGGTCTGATTCACCGAAGAGCAGCACCAGGGTCCGCAGGCGCGGGGCTGGGGAGACGGATGGATATGAGGTTGGCAGGCAAGACGGCAGGCCCCAGATGGCTCCCGGCACTTGCAGGCAACAGGGCAGGTTGTCACTTTCAGTTCAAAGACCCAACTGGAGGGCGAGCCAGGCCCAGAGTTCAGCTGCAGCACAAAGCGAACCCTCTCTCCCACAGCGTCCACTTTTGCTTGAAGTAGGCCACATCCTCGAGGAGCTCTCCAAAGGGTGATTAGCGAGGCATTTGCTTGAACTGCCAAGCTTCTGAGAATCCTGGTCCAGCCAAGTGGACAACCTTCACTGACTTTTGCCTACAGCTTCCTGGACCGTCAGAGCCATTTCTCTCTTGTCCAGTGTTTCGAATGTCTTGCCACACCACCCATGTGCCCCTTTGCCCTCCTTGGGTGCTTGGTGCATCGATCTGAGGCTGGAAGCTTTGCCCGCCAGATCTGAAGTACCAGCAAGTGGACCCATGGTAGACAGGCTTCAGCAGTGAGTCCAGAATAAGAAAAACTGGGGACAGAGGCCTGGTGATGAACCTCGGAGAATGAGCCCCGGAAATGCTCTGGATGACAGCAGAGTGCTGGCTGACAGGCCTGCCTCCTCCATCAGGGGCTCCCCGAGGCCATCCACCCTGGGGCTCACATGGGACCAGGCCAGTTTCATTGCGCTGTCCCAGGAGTGTCAGGGTCACAGCTGACCTGGGGGCATCACAGAGCAGAGCTTCCCCTCGAGGTCCCTGCTTTGGACCTCGGCAGAAGGAACTCGGGCAGAACCAGATGAACAGATCCACAGGCTTCGCTTGAAAGATTAAAGCACCAAAAAGGAAAAGTGTGTGTTCCGGGAATAAGAAGGCCCAGGCCACTCGGAGTAAACGAGCTCCCTGAATCTCGGTTGTTGTTTTGTTGTTGTTTCCCTCCCCAGGACCACCTGGGTCAAGGAGTACCTGGACACCGCTCCTGTGTTGATTCTCATCTTTAAGCAAGTGCATGGCATTGTTGCCACCGGCAAAAAGAAAGTTCACTACTACAACGAGATCAGTGTCTCCATCTCATGTGGCCTCCTCCTGGCTGCGCTGCAGGTGAGTGTCCTGTCCACGCCCCCCCCCACCCCCCCAGGCCCCAGGGAGAGAAGGGAGCTTGGGGACAAGGCAGCCTCAGTCAAACACTGCTGTTGGGCTTTGGGTGCAAGGACCTTTAGACATGGTGCCCCTCAAAGGTGCGTTCTCCAGTAAGGCCACTCGGTGCCCAGGGGCCTCTGGAAGCCTGGAGTGGTGTGCGATGGACAGGAAGTTGATTTATAGCATCATCTCCTGCTCAGGGAAACTGCCCTTTCTTTTGTCTTGCGGCACCCTGAAGCTCCGAGGTTCTGGCAGACACCTGCAGAGACATCTGGGTACTCTAAGGACCGATCGTGTCCCACACCGTTGGCTTCTGAGCAAAGGCGCCCTGCCCTGGTGGGGTGGAGGGTTACATGCTGGGCTGCTGACTGTAAGGTCAGCGGTTTGAGCCCAGCAGCTTCTCCTTGGGAGGAAGGCGAGGCTTTCTAAATCCATAAACAGCCTCAGTCTCGCTAACCCACAGAGGCGGTTTTACCCTGCCCCACGGGATCGCTGGGAATCAGAATGGACTTTGTGCAGGGAGACTGCTTAGTCCAAAGAATGTTCCAGTTAACTCGGAGACGTCCGCCCCTGAGAGCCTTTCCTGAGAAGCTGAGTAGGAATAGAAACAGCTCCCCATGTTTATAACGCTTTCCGTCGTGAGGTCAGCCAAGCATGAGGGGGGCCGGATGGAGGTAGACAGACCAGTCTGTGGAACTCAGCCCTGTGCGCTCACACACCACCGGGCTGCTCTGAGTTGGAATCCATGGCCCAATCCACGCTGCTTCTGCATGGCAGATCCCGGGGGGCAGGATGTTATGGTGGGGGGTGGCATCTACAGAGGGGGGAAAAGAGAGAAACCCACTCGGACTCACTCCACCCCCCATCCAGAGTGACCCTATCAGAAGGGCAGAGAGGCCCCAGTGTGTTTCTGAGGCTGTAACTCTGTCCAGGGACAGAGAGCCTCCTCTTTCTCCCAAGGAGCTGCTGCTGGTTTTGAACAGCTGGCCTGGAGGTGAGCTGCCCAAGGCGAAACCGCTTCACCACCAGAGCTCAGAGAGGGAGAGACAGAGAGAAAAATAAACAGAAAATACCCCCAGTGAGGCTGTAGCATGGAGCAGCCCCTCCCAGGGGACAGAGGATTCCAAAAAGCTATGCACTTCACTCACTCTCTAAAGAAATTCACTCACTGATAGAGAAAGGAATGTGCTTTTGGATCCCTGGAACCGTCTTTGTACGAAGTGGGCGTGTTATTTCCGCTCCCTGCTCTAAAAGCTGATAAGGGAATCTCTGAGCAGATAAAGGGGATCTCCTAGGGCACCAGGAGTGCTTAGGACCCACTTTTCTGTGGAGTTTGCTGCCCTCTAGCGTTCCCCAGGGCATAGTGCTGCGTGTGGGCCATGCTTCGCCAGCCGACTGAGGCATGAGGGCGGTAATAGGAGGCCGGGCACCTGCTACCTGCTCCGTTCTCCAGGTTGGCACAAGACCAGTAGCATCAGGGGGCGGAGGTAAAGAACAGACATTTGTTTCCTCAGAGTTCAGGAGGTGAGAAGTCTGTCTGGGGCCCTAGATCCTAGGCGAAGGCCCCTTTTGTCTCTTTCGGCATCTAGTAGCTGTCGGCAGTCCTCGGTGCTCCCCGGACGGAAAAGTGCCTGCTTCTGTCATCCTGGGGGTCTCTCTCCCCTCCATGTGTGTCCGGTTCTTCCTCTCTCTTAGTGAGACACCCCTCAGAAGGGACCAGGCCTAGGGTTCACCCGACTCAGGTCTGACATCGTGAACAGAACAAAAGGAACCCCCCTCTCTCCAAACAGGGTGCCGCAAGTGGGTTAGGAGTCTGAGTGCAAACCACCAGGTCGACAGTTCCAAACCACCAGCCGCTCCTCGAGAGAGAGAGATGGGGCCTTCTACTCCTGGCAGGAGTTCCTGTCTCAAACCCATCGGGCAGTTCTATCCTATCCTATAGGGTTGCAATGAGTCAGAATCAACTCCATGGCAGCGAGTTTGTGGCTGGGTTTACAGGGTAGGCCAGCGGCAGACAGCAGAGCCTCTGGGAGGGACACAATTCGATCCAGGCTGTGGCCAGGTGCTGACAGGTGGACCTCAGAAGGAAAGACTGCCTGAGCCAGCCCTGAATGCTGCTGTGCTCGAGCCCCTTGGTGTCGCACTGCACCAATCCACCCAAGGGCCTTCCTCTTGGTCACTGACATACTTTGCCTGGCATGATGTCTTCCTCCAAGGCATTCTGTCTCTCCTGACACCATGAGCAAAGCGCGTGGGACCACGTCCTGGCACCCTTATGTCTCAGGAGCACGCTGGCTGTCCTCCTCCAAGACAGATCTGGTCGTCTATCAGAAGTGGCCAGTTTCTGATGTACACATCATGGACTCAATAAGCAGTTGTGCAGCGATCATGATTATTTATTATACTAACGATATGAGAGCATGAGAGAGAGAGAGAGAGAGAGAGAGAGAGGAACAATAAGAATCAGACATATATTGTTTCATGGTTCATGCTCACCTCCACCCTGCTCGATGGTCCACGTGGAGAGAGAGAGAGAGAGTGGGGGAAGGGATTACATGATGAGGGAGAGCATCCAGCGTTGAGGGACAGGAGAGAGGCAAGAGAGAGAGAGCCTCTATCCTACGTCCCATCCCTATATACCCTCTGGAGCCAAGCTGGGCCCCCAATTACAGGTCAGGACACATGTCACAGGAAGGACTTGTGCCATATACACACGTTAGAGGAAAGGGAGCTATCAGGGCCCCCTGTGACAAGACCAGACCCCAGACTCCTGGATGTGGCTAAACTGGTTAGGCTAGAGATCATTGACATCAGCATGTGAATCCGCCCACAGGCTTCAAGGGAAGGGAACCATCATGCTGACAACAGGGGAGCTAGCTCTGTTGTGAGACAACACAAAGGCCTCAGATAAATGGGAGCTTCAGGGAGAATAGCTAACTTAACTTCCACACTAAATGCTGGTAAATAGTGTGCTTAATATTTTAGAGTATAATAATTGTGGAAAAGTTCTGTCTTCATATCACAGTTGTTTTTTTGGCAGTCGATGGAACTTTCTGTATTCGATCCACGCCATGTATGTAGCATAGCAACCCTGCAGGACAGAACACAACTGGCCCTTGGGGATTTCTGGGATGTGAGGGGACCAGACAACCTCCTCTTTCCCCGCCCCCCCGAAGTAGCTGGTGGGTTTGAACCGCCCACCTCAGAGTTAGCAGAGCAGGGCCTAGCCCCCAGGGCCCCGAGGGTTCCCCTCTCTGAATCCGGGAAAGGTTGGGTGTCCCTGGGCGAGAAGTCCCCGCCGTGGTTCCAGCCATGGATCTGACAAGCGTCCCTTCCCTCTGTTTAGAATGCAGGCTTGGTGACGGTCACCACCACGCCGCTCAACTGCGGGCCTCGGCTGCGGGTGCTGCTGAGCCGCCCCACGAACGAGAAGCTGCTGATGCTGCTGCCCGTGGGTTACGCCAGCCGAGAGGCCACGGTGCCCGACCTCAAGCGCAAACCTCTGGAGCAGATCATGGTGACCGTGTAGACGGGACCAACCGAGGGACGTGCTCCCCGGCCAGGCCCCCGCCCCTCTTGTCCACGCCTGTTCCCCGTGGTCCCTGGCCGTTCCTTCTGCAGAGGTGGGTCTGGGCACTCCATCTCAGTGGGGGCCACTCTGTGCCCATAAACCGCCGCACAATCCCCCGTGGCTCCGGCCTGATTTGTTCTGTTTTGCGGATTGGCCATGTGGCCAGGTGAACAGAGATGGGGGTGATGGGAGGGGGGGGGAGGGGGGAAGATCCGTGTCCCTCGTCAGTGTCTCAGTTCCTGTGGAAACACGAGCACACTTGACTCTGAGCATGCCCTTTTGTATGTATGTTTTCTTCTTTCCCTTTTACGTTTTTCAAATAGTCCCATTTTCTCTGACTTTCGTAAAATAGTCTACAGAGAAGAGAGGACGAGACTGGGAAAATGTCATGCCATCCCAGGAGCTCAGTGCTGGAGCAAGTGGCCCTCTGCCTTCTGCTTTTTGGTGATCTAGACAAAGAACAAGCTATTTACCCCACAACCCCAAACTACCCGCATAGCTACGGAGTTGATTCTGATTCACTGTGACTCTACAGGACAGGGTAGAAGGACCGGGGAGTAGAAAGCCTCCTTTCTCCCCTCATAGCTGACTGGTTGTTTCAAACCTCTAACCTGGGCTCCTAGAGACTGGCACATGCTACCACTCGTGGCTTCTTCTGGGTGGTGGGGTCTGGTGTTTTCTTTTACTGAACACGCCCCCCGTGAGATTCGACCTCCACCCTGCCCCTGCCCCCAAGCACACGCAGGTCTTTCCTCTGAGCAGCACAGCTGTCTGGAGCAGATGGAATCACAGGGTCCCTGGCTGAAAAAGCCTGGTCTAGTTTTTGTCCATCACACCCATCTTCCTTCCAGAAGGATTCGATGCACACGCGTGCACGCACACATGCACATGTTGTTCCCTTAGGAAAGTCTCTCCCATCCCATTTCATTCCACTGTGAGTGACACACAAACGAGCGAAGCCTGGCAGCCCTGGGTGAGAGCCGGGAGGGGCTTCCTGTGAGCAGACACAGGCCTGGTCACGTGGGCCCAGTGCCTTCAGCATAGGGGGAGAGACTCCCAAGTGCACAGACAACCCCTTTGAATGCTCCCCAACCTCCCATCTAGAGCTTCATTCTCTGAATCTGCTCTCCCCAAGGCTACCCATTTCAATAAACACCAGTTTCTTCTGACACGGCGTTTCTGTTCTTGGTGGGACTGTGATGGGTGTGCACCCCTGTGGCCGTTGTAACTGGAATGTGGTACAGGTAGGTTTCTGTGAGCCTGCCCCTCAAACAGCAGTCATAGGCTGCCTTTTTGAGCAGTGCTATGTACGTGGGGTGAGATGATCCTGCACTGCGTTGATGATGCCTGAGGGTCCGGCCGTTACAAATTGGGCTACGATCCACAAAGTCAGCAGTTCAAAACTAGCAGCCACTCCGTGGGAGAAAGACGAGGCTTCTGCCTCCATCCCGATGTGTTACAGTCTGGCACGATGTGTAACTCGCATTGGGAGCCCTCGTTGAAGGCGCAGCGGTCAAAATGAAGTTCAATCCCTCTGTGACTGTGGGCGGGAACAAAAACCAGAAAAGGCACATGCGTGCACCTGCCAGAGTCCGCAAGGAGCTGTTTCCAATGAGTCGCGATGGAAGGAGAGTGCTCGGTCCTGCCCATTGGGGAGGATGAAGACGTTCAGATTGTACGAGGCCGGCAGACTGGCAAAGCGGCCCAGGTTTCCGGGAAAAAGACACCATCCAATTTAAACTGTCTGCATGGGCTTTCACCCCAGCAAGGTGAAGGGGGTCACGAGGGCCCAACGGGAAAAGACAGCTAACAGATGCTCACACAGGAATTCAAAGCTCCCCAGGTAGACTACGGAGTGGGGATGGGGGGTTATGTACAAGGAAGAATCTCTCTCTCTCTCACACACACACACTCATACACACAGTATGACAGCTTATGTCACGGACTGCTTCCGCAGATGGACAGAGCAGCGACCTTCCAGAAGCAGACTCTGTTCCTGTCTTCTAAGGCACCCCTTGGTGGCTTCGAACCACCGACGCTGGGCGCTTCAGTGTCCACGTCACCAGGCTCTCCATGCCTTGGGGCTGCAGCCTATTTCATGTTCGGAATCGCAACGACAAGGTCTGGCCATCGCCTGACCCAAGCGATAGCGGTGACGTCCACGAGACTGGGAGGGCCTCTGCCGCGCAGGGAGCCCTGCTGGCATGGGGGTGAAGTGTCCCACTGCTGACTGAATCTCCAGAGCTTCGGGCTCGAGCCCACCCCCCAACCCTCGGGAACAGGCTGAAGGTCTCCCTGAGCCGTTCTGTTCCTGGTGCAATGTGACGTATTCCACGCCGCTCAAGCGGAATTCGTGCCACACACGTTTAAGGGGGAACTAATCGAGGTCCCGGGGCCCCAGTGGCATCATGGTTACAAGTTGGGCTGCCATGTGCAAGGTCGACAGTTTGAATCCACCAGCGGTTTGGAGGGGGGCAGACGAAGATTTTTGACTCCTGTGAAAGAGACCGTTTCGGAAGCCCACAGGGAACAAGCAGTTCTACCCTGTCCTACAGTCTCTCTCAGTCAGGGGTCGCTCTGACTTGATGCAGACTTGATGGCAGTGAGTTTGAGTTGCATGGGGGTTCGAATACAGACAGACATGGGCACAGGGAGAAGAACCCGGCAGGCGACTCTCCTTTGGTAAGAAACGCTTCTCACCGTCCGTCTCAGGAGCCAGGGACTAAGGGGCACGACCTGGGAGGAATCGTCCCATCCTTGCTGCGCAAAGGGCTTCCCGGCCCCCTGGGAGCTTGTTAGCATCTCTGGCCCTGTGGGACCTGCTGGGTCTGAATTGGCGTGCGAACAAGATCCCCAGGCGAGTCCTGCACACGTTCCAGCTTGAGCCGCTCTGTTCCAGGAGCTTCAGACTGAGCCACACAGAGCAGGCCCCGTAGTTACGTGCTCGCATGCTGAGCCCTGCCCGTCTGCTCCAGTACAGATGGCAATCTGGGAACCACGCGGGCCACCTCTCCGCTGTCCCACAGGGTGGCTGCCAGTCAGGGTGGGCTTGATGGCAGTGGTCAAGAGAAGAAAGAACTGAACACGATGCGTAAACTGGCACTGGACGTTAGGTTCCCAATCGCGACCGTCAGGTCAGTTCTGACTCACAGAGACCCTCCAGGACGGGGTAGAACTGCTCCGGTGGGCTGGGAATCGTCCCAGGAACAGGAAGTCTCCTTTTTCTCCTACGGGAGGGTTGATGGTTTTGAACCGCTAACCTTGTGGTTAGCAGCCCAATACATAACCCACTTTATCACCCAGGCTCCTGGATTTTGTATTAGGGGGAAAAACCTAGAGCTATGAAACACAGCTGGGGAATTTGGAAGTCGATTTGACATTTAAGAATATTAAAGTTGGGCTGAGCCCCGGTGGCGTAGTAGTTGAGTGCAGGACTGTGGCCCACCAGTTTGGCGGTTGAAATCCAGCAGCTGCTCTCCAGGAGCAAGACGGGGCCTCCCACACCCACCAGAGGGCTGTGATGCCCCCCCACCCCCCACCCACCCCCAAAAATTAAAGTTATATGAGCAGAGCAGGCTGTAGGATTGAGGGGTGAAATAACCTGATGGGAAAAACTTCTTTCCTAAAATAAAGAGGTGTGTGGGTGTGGGTGTATTGGTGCACATGTTCAGAGTGTGAGGGAAAACAAGTGCGATGAACTATGAGTTGAAGGGTATTTTCAACTGCCTAAGACGAGCACTCAATTCAAATGGGAACACCACAAGGTAAGAAGGTTTCTGTCAGGCACAAGAGTAATGCCCTCCTGTCCATCCTTCAGGCAGAGACTGACTGACAGCAGCAGAGGGCAGGTTTGCTTCGTTGGATTGACATCAGGCCTGAGGTCCCACCTGATTGGTAGGAAGGAACCAGTGGGGCTGCAAGGTGTGTATCCCCTGGGCAGTCCACTTCAGAGCGAGTTCCAGAGGGGTACAAAGGGTCAGAGCGAGTCCCTGAGGGGTGCAAAGGGGGCGTGGTCTCAGCTGGGAGCCAGAGGTGCCTAGGCAGAAAGGTCTGGCAATCTACTTGCGAAGAACCTGTCTGCGGTGAACACACACCTGGGTTTTCTGTGAGGGTGGCGAGTTCACTGAGGACACCTGGTTAGGGGAGGGGTCTATTCTCATCTCACCGGAGCTCAGACCTCACTCGTTTCAGCCACCCTTTCCTGGTGTGAGCAGATCTGCACGGTCCCTGGGTACAGCTGGGTCCGGAAAAGTAAAGAGAGTGTCCTGCCTTCTCTGCCGCCTCCAGCACTCATTAGCCATCTTTGATGTGTAAGTTAATCACCCTCCTTTAATGACTGGCGCTCACAGTTAGAGAGTGTGGCCTGGCGGCCCTACAGATGTTCGGCTAGCTTGGAGGCCAGGAAATGGGAAAACCATCACCTGATCTCAACGGCTTCCAGGAGAGGAACCATTTAGGTAAGTGGAGCATCATTTGTGCTTTCCGGGGGGTGAATCTGCAGAGTTCTGCTTCGCCCAGAGGAGAGCTGTGAGTGACAGCCAGTTCATCACCGTCGTTGTTGTCAGGACAGGCCTGGAGAATTTGCTCCACAGTCACCTGGGGGCCCAGACACCTGTGACCGGGCCCCGCCCCAGTGTCTCTCTGTGATGCCCAAGACTCTGCCTTTCTCCTGGTTCCCAGGCAACTCTGCTGGCTGGCTGAGAGTCACTCTTGGGAGAACGATGGGACTGTGGCAAGAAGCACCCCCAGTATCTGGCAAATGCCCACTGGGACAGCTGCTTTCACAGGCAGGCCAGGTCCTCTGGGCACTGATGGCTGCCTGTGGTTTGCTCAGCACTCCAGTGGCTTCACCCACTGAACCTGGTGCCTCCCTGCTGGGCGGCAGGGGGCGGGGACCCCAAGGATCCATCCCACAAATGTGTACTTTGACAGCTGTGACAGCTGATGTTGACTTGGCTACCTCTGGGTCCTTGTGTTCTGACCCAATGCCAGACTAGCTGCGGCAGAAAGTAGTCTGCCTTCATATAATGTAACCACCTTCCCGAAGATCCTAGAGCAATGGTTCTGTGGATCACCACCCCTGTGGGAGTCGAACAACCCTTTCACGGGACTCACCCGATTCATAACAGTAGCAAAATCACAGTGATGAAGTAGCAACGAAAATAATTTTATACTTGAGGGGTCATCACAGCAAGAAGCACTGTATTGAAGGGTAGTGGCATTAGGAAGGTTGAGAACCACTGTCCTAGAGTATGTTCCAGTATAGATACACTGCATATACAGGATTTAAATGTACCCACAGAACTCCATCTCTCTCCGCTCTGTTTTCTCTCCATCTCATTACCAACCTTGGGATGCAAGCAGAAGAAATCTCCAGCCTGACCTAAGGATTCGGGACTTGCCAGGCCCTCCCATCACATAAGCCAATCCCTTGAACTCAAGCTCTCCAGAGAGACAAAGCACTCTCCTGGTGTTGTGGGTTAAGGTTTGAGCTGCTAACCGCAAGGTTGGTGGTTCAAACCCATCAGCTGTTCCCCTGGAGACAGATAAGGCTGTCTGCTCTCAAAAAAAACCTTATACAAACTTTCTGTTGGAATCAGCTCAATGGAAGTGGTTGGTGGTGTTGGTGGTGGTGGTTTGGTTTGGTTTGACTTTTAGATAGGTAAATAGGTAAATAAATAGTTAAACCAAACCCAAACCATTACTATCAAGTCAATTCAGATTCATGAGACCCTACAGAACAGAGTAGACCTGCCCTCATAGGGTTTCCAGGGTTATACATATATATTTTTCACATTTGGGGGGGGCATCACTGCCCTCTGGTGGCATGGGCGCTACCCAGTGCAGCTCCTGAGAGCCGCCACCGTTGGATTTGAACTGCCAAGCCCGCGTACCACAATCCCGCACTCAACCACTTATGCCACCAGGGCTCAGTCCCATTTTTCACATTTTTAAAAAGTTTTATTGACATACAATTCACATATACATTGCAATAATTTACCACATTATGGAGAGTGGTACAATCATGATCAGGATCAGTTTTAGATCATTTTCCTTATTCTTGTACTCATTGTTATCAACTCCCCATTTCCCCCAACTTTCGCCTGCCACAGCCCAAGGCACCATTCATCCAGTCACTGTCTCTGTAGATTTACCAATCCTGGATTTCACATACAGTGAACCATTAAAATAAAAAAAATAAAAACAACAAGAATAACAAAACAGATTAAAAACACCTTAATGGAAGAAGGTGTTCAGGTTCACACTTAAGAAAAGCCCTAATCTAACGGTTCTTAGACAAAACAGTTTTATTGGCACTTAACCCACACATCACCCAATTCAATAGTTCGATCATATCAAGAAAAGCTGTACAATCATTACCCCAATCGATTTTAGATTGTTTTCTCCACCCCTCCCCCCAAGACTATAGATTATTATGTAAATGACCACTACATTTTTCTTCCAAGAAGTTGGGTTCAAATCACTGAGTTTTTGGGTAGCAGCCAAGCACTTTAACTGCTACTCCATCATAGATAGACAACCATGTACATCTCTCCGTATCTCTGTATACAGATCTCTCTCTCTCTCTCTCTCTCTCTCTCTCTCTCTCTCTCTCTCTCTCTTTCTCTCTCACCATGGCTTAGACAAATGTCTTTCTCACTCTCCCAACTCATTGGCCAGAACCAGTCACAGGGCCTCACCAGGAGGCAGGGGACAGGCCATCTTCCCTGTGGAAGAGAGAGAAAACCCAGATGTGGGTGAGCATCAGAGATCTCTTCCCTGAGAAGAAATAGCTCTGGCTTTGGGAGCGAAAACGGGACCTGACAGGTGAGTCTGCGGAAGGTAAGCGGAAGTGAGGGGGGTGAGAAGCGTGAAGCGTCTCTTCGGAAAGGTCTACTCTGTGATTGGGGCCAGCTGGGGCTTTTGGCGGTCGGTGCTTTGGGCCAAGCAAATAAACACACACGTAGGGAGAAAAGGACCAAGATTGGCCACGAGCTGGTGAAGGAAGTTAGCTAACCTGGGTGGAGTGGCTGAATTTCCCCCCCTCTGAGCATTAAAAATAAACAAGAAATTCCAACTCGGAGATAGCTGGAATGAGGGCTATAACACCAAGCCCCTCTGCAGGGTGTAGGCTTGCAGCCCACTGCTGTCAAGGCAGCCACAGAAAGGGCTCAGGGGTCCATTCCCCGCTTCTGAGCAGCCGCATTTGCTCAGAGATGTGTCCTGTGGTCATGAGTTTTTGAACCAGGGGGCCGGAACTCCCCTCGTGGTGGCCAATCCATCCCCCTGTTGAGCAAATGGCCAGGAGTCCTGATGGCACACTGGTTGTGCACTGCAGCGGTTCAAAACCACCCACTGCTCCTCAGGAGAAAGCTGAGGCTTCCGGCTCCCATAGAGTTGCGGTCTCAGACACCCACAGGCCCCATTCTGTGCAGCCCTAGCGGGTGGCTGTGAGTAGCGTCAACTTGCTGGGCTGGGAGTTCCTTGGGTTTGGTAGAGCAGGAGACTCGCCATGTCTGAAACCATTTACAATTCAATATGGAAAGGACCAGAGAAAGCAAACCCATGGCACTGACATTTTGGGGTTTAATTTAGGGATAATCTTGCATTGTTAGAAAATGTGATTTGAATGTTGGCGAAAAATGAAACCCCAGCACCCCAATTTTAGCAAGTGGGGTGAATTTCAGGCTGACATTGAAAAGAGGGAGGAAAGCCCACTGTGGTCCCTAGTAGTACTTGAGAGGATTCACTTTATTTCTCAGGGCAATTGATCCCATTTGAATGACATGTATAGGTGTGTGAGGACATTTTGGCTCACCCGGGGGTCAGCTTGCGATGTCTGTTCTGAGGCATCCTCAAAGAGAACATCACATGTCATCCACTTTATGCACGCAACGTACCAGAAGCAAAGCTAACATACAAGGTGGAAGGTCGAAGGGAGCTTATTGATTCGCCTCGTATTAGTCAAACCTTAATCAAAGCCCCTTGTTCCAAGAGGGATTGGTTTTATTTTTATTTAAATGCGCTTGATTTATAAATAGAATATGGAGCGTGTGTATCAGGTGAGTTGTTTTGGCAGAAAGTAACGATGCCAACTGTGGTGGCTTCAATGACTAGGGATTCGCTCCCTCTCCTCCAACCCTCAGTAAGAAGCTTGGAGGTCGATATGTAGACCCACTGGTGGGTCTGTTAGTTCTACGAACCCCTTCCCGCATCTTGGTCCTTCTTGGCTTCTCTTTATAAGCACAGGATGCTGCTATCACTTTACTCATCACAACCCATTTAATTAGGTGCCCCCTCAGTGTTACTTAGAGATCAAATGTGGCAGTCATCTGATCTGGTGTCAACTTGAGGACTAAGAGTGCAGGGGTACAGTCCAGCCTGTCAGTCTGGAGCTAGCCCATGAGACCTCTGTGTGGGCATGGTCTTCTCCTGAGAATTCTGGGAAATCTGGTCATTCCTTCTTGTAAGCAGGAGACACTCTGTGCTCACTCCCTGGAAGACATTGAAGCAGAAACGCCCATGGCAGCATGCTCATAGACCCTGAGCTCTGGAAACTGGTGGAGCCACAGGAGACCCACTGGCCTATGATTGTCCTGATGCCATTGCATGTGCTTCATTAGTCTGAAGAGGACTTATAGATTGGTATTGGACATATGGGCTAATATCAGACTCATGACCTTGGACGGGGCTGGCCTGGAATGTTTTCTCAATGTTCAATGGCTTTGTCTATAAACCTCTTTCTTATACACATATGTGTGTTTATGAATGTTTCTCTAGTCTACCCAGACTAACACATTGGACGTATGCAGAAATATTTCTGTCTGTCTATAACCATCCATCCTTCCATCCACCTGCCCACCCACCTACCTATCTAGTCAAAATCCTTTAGAATGAAAGCTCTACACGGCAGCTGAGAATAGGGGTGGTTAGCCAATGACCCAGGGGACTCTTCTCCCAACAGGGTAGATCCACATTTCCCAGTCAGCTCAGGGATCTTAAATACACACCCCCTCTGCAGGTGCCTCCAAGATCTGAGAGTAAGGTAGCTGTCAGTGACTGGACCGGGACTCACATCGGGCTCCACTGGCTGCTTTCCCAGAGTGGATCCACAGGGCCTTGAACGTGTGGACTTAACCCTCCAATTTTTTCCACTGAGTGTGTTAGTGATTTAATACCCTCCCCATCCCCCTAGCCAACTCCAAACTCTCACATCCAAGAACCTTCTGTCCACCTCCACGCAGAGGTCGATGAGGCATGATGACCTATTTTTAAATACTTTGGAGTTGTTCTCCTCCCTTCTCTGTGCCCCTAACTTACTTTCTTTCTTTCTTTCTTTCTTTCTTTCTTTCTTTCTTTCTTTCTTTCTTTCTCTCTTTTCTTTTCTTTTGTGTGTGTGTAGGTGGGGGAAATGGGGGTGGTGGTTTGCTTTCTAAATAATAGTGCCACCTAGCTGATGAAACCACCCCTGCAGGTATCCTCATCCTCCACTCCCTCTGCATCCAAATCCATCAGCAAGTCTGCCTGACTCATCCTGGGAGCACAGAGGACCCCTGAGAGCTTGCAGGTCTCGTGGTGTGTTGAATAACAATCTTCTTGCTGGGACGCAGGAGTCTCAGCCCTCAGCTCCCTTCCACTGAACGGCAGCACCCATGGGTGTTCGCTTGACAGTCGCACACCACCACAGGCCCCTCTCGTTTGGACACTCCCCTCTCACGCCTGAAAGCTCTTTCCCCCAGGTGCCAACAGGGCCTCCTGCCATTTACATTTTGAGCCCTCGAGCTGATATCCGTTGTCTTCACAGCCCCGGCCGCTCCCGAAGGCATGGGAAACAAATGAAAGACAATATTTCGAACAGGCCAATGCAACATCCCACCCAACAGCTGTGTGACTACCACCTCGGACTCACAACAGACACCGGCGGTGCAACCCATACTCCTCACTCCCTCTTTTTCCTGCTCTCCAAAAAGCTGAGTAAGAGAATGCTGCTGTCATGACAAACGCAGTTTCTCATAGAGGTGTCCCACAGAGATCTTCATGGTTGGTTCCCTGATAGAAGTCTCCCTTCCCGGGCAGGAGACCGGACTGGATTATCAGCCAACTCACCTTGTGAGCAAGGCCACCACCGGCCTGCCTGTTAGGGGTGGACCACTTACATGTTGCTGCTGAATGGGCTCAGTGGAGCGTCCACTTTACGACAGACTAAACAGAGAGGCTTGTCGTGTCACCCAGGAGACCTTATGGGTCCCAACAGACTGAGCGGCAATGAGTGGGGATGGTGCTCTCTGTGGAGATGGGGGCCGCGGCATCTGAGTATTCTTCTTCAGCTGCGGAGCCAGGAACTCTGGAATCTGGAGGTAGAACTAGTGGGTTTGGGGCTGCAGTGCTGGGGGATGATCCCTGAGGGTGGTCAGAGGGAAGCCTGCCCACCTGCCCAGGGAGGAGAGCTGACCCGAGAGGGAGTCAGGGTGCTCTCCAGTCTTCATTGAAAAGGCACAGAAAGAAATGCCAGGAGGCCTGTCCATGCTCCCCCCTGGTGTCTTTGAACATGAAAGGCTTTGAGCCAGCAAGGAGCCTGCAGAGGGCCCGCTCTGGTGTGTACACAGGCTTGAAGAGTACTGCTCCAGGATCCCCACGCTTTTGTGTATTCTGGCCTCCCCTTCTAGCCCATTTACATTTGGTTCTCAGCCTGGAATGCATATGACAGGGAGCAAACAGCAGGGCCGCCAAACTGGTGGAAAATTAAACCCCCAAAGTGGGGCCGAGGAAAGGGACAAGGGGAAGAAGGGGTGGGGGTGTGGCTCAAAGCAGGACTGTGGGCTTGAACTCACAGAGGCGGTAGCAGTGTCCTTTGCTCTTTGTCCTCTGAGGATCCCAAGGCCAGACTCTGAGGGTGCCAGAAGGAGCAGGTGGAAGAAGAGAGTGAGAGAGAAGCGACCTCCAGGAGCCAGCCTCCTGTTAGGCAGAAATCCTCACCCTCCAATCCCCAAAGGGGACTCAAGTTAGGACCAAAGGGCAGCAGCTCTACAGGAGCCAATAGAATTGCCCCGTAAGCGTTCTGAGTCTGTAAATCTTCACAGGAGCAGACAGTCTCGTCTTTCTCCCGAAGGGCAGCTGGTGGCTTCAAACCACTGACTTTGGGATAGCACCAGCCCTCCATCCTCTGCGGCACCCGGACCCCTTTCCTGATCCTCAAATCCTCAGCATCAAGTTGATTCTGACTCACTGCAACATTCCAGGAAAGGCAAGAACCACCCCTTACAAGGAGAAGGGCCATTGACCCTTTCTGGAAACTGGGGTTTTCTCTCTTCCTAGGGTGGCCCGTCCCACAGCAGAGTGAGTTTTCCACCGCCTTACCTCTGAATTGTGAAGACCCATCTGAAAACATGCAGCCCCACACCGAGGACACATGGACACACACTGAGAAGACACAGTCACACACCGAGGACACATGGAGAGATGCAGCCCCACATGAAGATGGCATTCGAAGCCAAAGGGGCCCTGGTTGGTTTGGGGGTCTGGTCCTGGGTACTGTTGCTGCGAAGGCAGTGGGTGGAACCAGCAGCTGCTCGGGGCAAACAAGATGAGGCTGGCTGTCTGCTCTGCTCCTGGAAGCGGCCACCATCTCAGAAGCCCTTGATTAGTTGGCATGGTTTGTTTTTTTGTTTTACATTTTGGACCCCAAGGCTGGAATCGCATGGCCAAGGTTATGTTGAGATCTTAGACTTCAAAGCTGATTGACAATACCTGAGTGCCCTCTAAAGGCATTCATTTCCGGTATTTGCTCTATAGTAGTAGTTGATCCGACCCGTGGATCAGTCAACATGGGTTCCTGAAAGGGAGACTGGGAATGGAGAGGGCAAGAGACACGAGAAATGGAGATAAGACAGGACTCTGATCAAGTCTCATTTATTGAGACAAAGGCAGGGTGAATATAGGCTAGCAACAGGAAGGGGAGGTACAACTTACGGAAATGAGGGATAGAGATAATCAGCTAATCATACACATAGCTACAAAGAAAGGGCAGGAAAAAAATGGCGGGAAGCAGTTCTCAAACAGGTCCGCATGCTAATTAGGTGAGATCAAACAGGTCTGCAAGCTAATTAGGTGAACCCATGGATTCAAAGGTTATCTTGCCCACAAGCCGTTATAATAAAAAAGGTCAATAAAGGGGTCACTGAGGGATGGGAACAGCATTCGGCTTCCCACAGCAGTAGTGGGCACCAGGACAATGACCTTCCTCCAGCATGACTGCTTCCCTTAGAGGGGCCATCCTGTTGAACTGGACTCTCTGTTTTGGCCCCTCACTCTCCTGCTAGCCCCGAGGGCCCCTGGTACGTTCCGTCAGGCTGTCCTCTGACCCTGGGAGGTCAGCTGTAAGGAGCGAAGAAGCCTCCTCAGATCCTCCCTCCACACTTGAGTCTCGGGACACCAGGGCATGGCCGCCCCTCTGTTCAGACAGCCTTGTGTGTGATGTCTCTCAGTCACCCACTGAGGCACCTGCCGCCTTCAGCCCCGGGTCACCCCCTTGACTTGATCCCCAGCTCCCCGAGAGCAAGGACAAAGCCCGGCCTCCAGACAGGGGGGTGTCCTTGCTAATTCTTTTACAGGCAGGGTCAGTGCGGCCCAAGAACCCCTGTGATTGGCATGCTATCGCTGGGTGGGGGAAAGAATTCCAAGCCTCTCCTGTCATTGCAATGGAAAGACTCCAGGGAGAAAGAGGAGCCCACATGCCTCGGATTTCACCCCCGGACAGACCAGCTGCAGGGGAGCTGTGTGCAATGAATGACAAGGAGTGAGGAGTGTGGGATTGCAGGGCTGGGGTGACAGGAAGGGATTAAGCACATGGCAGTGACCTCATCCTTCTTTGGTTCTCTGGACTTATCTTCGAAAATCTAGTCTTGGACCGGGATCCTGGGACTGACGGCCCACGACATTTCCACCGTTGGGGGAGAGGGGGCACTGTAAGAGGAATTAAAAGGCTGCTTTTAAGCCTGTCCTCAGAAGCTGCAAAAGCCAACTAGGTCACTGTGCTGCTCCAAGGAAGGTAGGAGGTGTGTTTCAGTGGCCTTGGTGGCACAATGGTTAAGTGCTCGACTGCAAACCAGAAGGTTGGTAGTTCAAAACTTCCCAGCAGCTCCATGAGGGGAAGACCTGGGAATCCGCTCCTGTGGAGGTGGCAGCTACATTCTATCACATGGGGACGCTGTGAGTCAGATCACGGTGAGCCATCAGGTAGGAAAGCACATCCAAGGGGGGTTCCCAGAAGGGCTATGTTTTATATATGTATATATATATGTATATATATATATATATATCAACCTTATCACCTTCAAAGTACTCTCTGGCTCTTAATACATGTGTCAAATCTGCGATTCCATTCTTGGAGATGTTTTTCCAACTCATCCGTTTGATTGGCTGACAGCACCTCCCTCAGTTTTTCCTTCACGTCTTCTACGTCATCAAATCACTCACCTTCCATGTCCCTCTTCATTCAGGAAACAAAGAGAAGTTGCACAGAGCGAGGCCAGGTGAGTCAGATGTGTGGGGCAAGAGAAGCCTGCTGCTTTTTTGCCAACAACTGGTGAAATGAGATGGCTGCGTAAACAGGTACATTGTCGTGGTGACAAAACCAGTCCCCTGACTGCCACACATCAGGCCTTTTTTGTCACATATGATCATGCTTCCTTTTCAGAACCTCTAAATAGAAAGCCTGATTAACAGTCTGACCTGGAGGAATATACTACAAATGCACTATGAGTCACCATGTTTGTCCATTTGGGAAATTGATGGATGTCCAGGATGAGAATTGTCATCAATCCGCATTTCACCTTTTTTGAAATGAGAAAACCACTTGTACACATGAGTGTCTTTCCCCCAAAGCACTTGTCCTTCTAACAGTTTCTGTGGTACTTTTCCAGAGGAGGAAACAAAATTTCACAGCCCCACACTCTTCTCTTAAATCAGTCATTACACATACCAAAACAAAACAAAACAAAACTTGAGGTTCAAGTGAAACAACTTTTACAAAAAACTTCACTGTGACCAGAGAGGATCTACCTGGGTGACACCACTGGGTGCACTAACTCAGAGCAAGTAACTTGATGATCCTCTAGCAGGAAACATGCATACTCTGAAAGCACCCATCACATCGGTGTTAATGCACTCTGCCCCCAGGGTTAGTGTCCCTCCCTGCAGCCCAGCTGTCCTTTCCTCTTTAGATGCACCCAGAGCACCTTCATGAGGCTCAGCAGTGGGGGGGAGGCTGCGCCCCCTCCCCCAACCACCACCATTTGGCTGTCAGGTTGGTCACTTTATTGCCTTTCTGACTTGGATTCTCAAGTCAGCTGCTCCTCCAGTTTCTCTATGGTCTTTCTTCTTTGCCTCTTAAAGGTCGGGTTTTTCCCAAGAAGACCAATCGGTCTCGGGCCCCACCCCCCCCCCCCCCCACCCCCACCCCCCCCACCCCCGTGCCTGGCTGTTTGCATGTGAACCAAGGCAACACGAAAGGACTGTGCCCCAGACAGGAGATGCATGTCCAAGGATGAACCCATCCCCTTCAGAAAATGGAAATTGGGCCTTGGGAACCTTTTTATCTCCAGTTCTTTGTGCACCAGGAGCAAGCGGCCTTCTGACACTCAATTAAGTGTTTAAAGGTAATTAAATTAACATAGCTGCAATTCCCTTAATTAAGTGCTTTAACTCATGCCAGTTTTCATCAGGCGCATGCTGCCCCCCCCCCCCCCACACACACACATATGTTGAAAGCAAAACTCAGAGTTTCCTAGCTCAGAGGCAGAGATGAAGCCAGCAGCAGCATGAACTCTGGCAATGACCTTGAAAGGGAACACTGGAGGCGGTGGGGGAAGAAGCTAGAGAGAAAATTCAACTTGAAAGAGGCAGGATGTCCACTCATTCAAATGAATATGAGCCATAAAATCCAAGCTGGCAGAACACAGCTGCAATCCTTCCCAACTTCACACTGAAGTACTGATGGTCAGTGTGGCCAAGATCATCCTGGATGCTCTCAGAGGAAATCTCTCTTCTTTATTTCAGAAACCTCTTTACGTCCTTTTAACATTCAGTTTCGACAGTCTTATTAGACTGTCACTCACGTACCATACAATTTAATGATTTAAATATATATATATATATATATATATTTTGATTTAAATATATTTTAAAAGAGTTGTGTCCTCATGACCACAATCAATTGGAGGACATTTTCTTCATGCTTGTATCTATTCTTAATGCCAGGGTCCACATGGTTAGCAGCTAGCCCAGAAGTAGGAGGCTGGAGTCCATTGACACACCTTAGGAGAAAGTTCTGGGCTCAATTTATTTAAAAAAGCCATGGCTACCCTACAGATGAGCATTCTGACACACACAACGGTCCCCACTGAAGCACTGCGAGACTGTCCATTAAGATTTGAGGCAGCTGACACTCTGGAAACGCAGCCACAAGATAAATTAACAGAACAAACTGGAAAGTGAAAATAAAGACAATGGGGTGGGGGGTGGACAACTCGGCCCTCCCCGCGCTCCGGGGTCCAGGAGCACAGGACCCCCAGGTAGCTAAGTGCAAGAGCTCTTGGACACGGTTTGTCTGTGCTAGGGCTTTCCTACAGAGTATGACGCTGTACACCGTTTGCTCTTGGGCGAAACCTGGCCCTTGGCCCATTTCAATATGCCGCCCGTCATATCGCCCGCGGAGGTCACAGTGCACGGCCGCTGAGAGGGATGACTCACTTCAGGATGATAAATCATAGAGTGTTATTAAAACAATCCAAAGCCCTGTATACCAACAGATAAGATTTTAAAGGCCGTTCTTTTTTCTTTTGATAAGTTACACAGTCCTCGTCGATCAAAAACTGTAAGTTGTGCTATGTGCCAACCAGTGGCCCGCAGATCCACCCTCGTCGAGGCCCAGGTTAACAAGGAGAGGTTGGAACAGACTGACTTTCTCCCAGAAGATCATTCACAGAGGTTGCCCCCAGGGTTCTGGATTCCGGGCACGAAGCGCTTCGCCCTGTCTCTGGGATCAGTGGATGGCGGCCGACGATCATGTGGAACAGATAGAAGTGGGTGGAGTTGTCCAGGGAGGGCTTCTCAGCAACTCGCTGATTCCGACTCAGGCGTAACAGCCCTGGTGACTTTCCAAGACTATAAGTCTTTGAGGGAATAAAAAGCCTCACCCGTTCCCTAGTGAAGCACTGGTGGATTTGAACTGCTGACCTTGCAGTCAGCAGCCTCACAAGAAACCACTCTGTCTTCAGGGCCCCAGAAACACGGTTTGAGAAACGCCTGGACCTAGAGGAAGGAGACACTGAGAACCAACAACTTCATCTGCTGACATATGTTGTGGTTTGTTTTAAAATTTATTTCTCTGTTGTTGTCTTTAAGGAATCCTTTCTGACCTACCTTCATACTTGGTGCATGAGCTCTGGAATTCACTGGGTTTCCCCCTGAAATCATTCATTTATGAAGTGAGGCACTGCAGAGAGGACATTTCACAGTGACTGATGATTAAGCCACAAATGCACCCACGTCCCATTGACTGACACCCTTGGGTCCCAAAGACTGGGAGGTTATGTGACAATTGGCGACGTGCAAAAATGGAGGATGACCATCTCAGATCACCAGAGGTGCTTGATTACATCACCACCTAGCAGTCAGATCGCCTGGCCTACCTGCCAAGGGATCTCCTTACGTCACTGCCAAGCCACAGAGAATCCTGGCCCAGCCAGTCCTCCTCTGGCCATCCACCTCTGTGTTGGTGACTGTCCGACATCTGCCATTCGTGTGAAAAGTACTTGAGAGTGGCAGTTGTTTTATTATTTATTTATTTATTTATTTTTGGACTATCACTGTTGGTGCAAAATGTTGGACAATGAGATAGCTGTTAAGTGAGGAGAGGGTGGAGAGCAAAAACTGTTCTGCTCAGATGGGCCAGGGTCCTTTGACTCCCTGGAACAGACGGGGCTGGCGATGGTGCTGAACCCTCTGGATCCTGTACCTGAAGTCCGGAGATCACCGCCTTCCTTTTAGGATGGGTATCCAGATGCCGCCCACTGTGAACGTCCCACGAGAGGCTTAGAGTGCCACTGACACAGCAGCTGTAATGGCAGACGCAGGGAGGACAGAGCTGTGAGCCATGAGAAATCGTTTTCTGGGCAGGTCCCTCTTCAGCTATCAGAGAAAAAGAGTCAAGTAGTTACTAAATAACCAGGACACCAGCTAACACCAGCAATGACAGTGGCTAGAGCCGAGACATCTGGGTGTGGAGTGTGGGGACCAGATGAATGAAGAAAGGGGGACATGGGGAGGGGCTGAGCTCTGGAGGGAGAAACATCTTAGGGGACCTTCAGGGAAGATTGTTAACCCCATAGTACTCAGCCAAGGCGGAATCAGGGCAGGGGGTTTGTAAACAAGGGCATTTAAGACTTGCAGAGGGGCTGTGACACGTTACTCAAACCCCCATCTTTTGTCTGTGGGCTTGGGTGCCTGATTTTGCCGAAACCAAAAAAAATACTCTCTCACTCTCATGAATACAGAGCAGATTTCTTGAAGGCCTGTGGGTTGATCTCCCAAGATAGCCATTGGCAAACTCATATGGGATAAGGCGACCTGTCCCACTTCTCTCTCTAGAGACCCCCTGGGGTATGGGTCTGAACCAGGGATTTGTACTGATGCGCCAGTTACCAAGAGGCATCAATATGGTGTCTAGATTTCAACAACGGTTCTCACAATAGGGAATCCATGCAAACTACCCTCAGCCCAGTAAAGCCCCCCCAAAGTGTGTTCCCAGAAGATGGGCTCGACATCCTTGCTTTTGATCATGAAGAACAGCCAAAAAACTACAGCACTGCTCTTAGAATCAGATTGACTCAATAACCTCTGAAAATTATTAGCACCTCTCCTGAGGATCTCTGTAGCCTCAGAACACAATAGGCCTAATCACAAGACAAAGTGTACCTCACTCAATGACCACAGTAATCTCGAAGAGGAGAGTGTGTGCCCCAGAATCAATAGACAGTGGCTTCAGCATGAATTACAAATTAGGTAAGTGATTTTTCCCCCTTCTCATAAAAACTGCTGGGTGGAAACATTAGAACCCATTAGAAACATTAGAACACCAAACAAGTCTGACCACAGGGGTGGGGGTCGGGGATGGGGAGATTGTTTCCAATGTCTGTGCAATAGCTCGTGTGTCCAGGTTTGGGTTTTCCAAAGCCAATGTTCAGGAGCAGGCAGACCGTCTACTTCTGTCCTCTGAAAGGCAGGAATGGGACGTGTGTTCAGTTGGGACAGCAAACACCAATTGGCTCGCCCGACAGGTATTTGGATTTATGAGGCTTTCATCCTCTGATCCCGGGACTCTGTCTAACCCAGAGGGGAGGTTCCTGTTCTTCCAAGAGCCTGGTCTTAGTGACTGATGCTGGAACAGGAATTGATTGGCTCACAGATTTGGAAGTGCAAAGTCCAAATCAGGGCCGTGGGGGCAGACGTTCCCCAGGCCGGTGGCTTGGCCCTTTGAAGTTCTTGGGTGCTTCAGTGTCGATCCCCCTGTGTAAAGATCGCGACATCCATTCTGGCCTTTTTATGAGACGCCACTGAGGAGGGGTTATTGCCCTTGTGGTTAGGTGCCATCGAACTGGCACAACCGAACAAAAGCCTGCCCCCTCCTCCCAATTGTTCCCGTGCTGAGCCCAGCGTTTCATTCGCGGTGTCAATCCATTTCCTTGACGGCCCTCCTCTTCTGCTGCCCCTCTACGTTACCCAGAAGGATGTCCTTCTCCGGCGACTGGTCCCTCCTGACCACACGTCCAAAGTCTGTCGGGCTAAGTCTCATCACCCTGGCTTCGAAGGAGCACTCTGGCCACGCTTCTCCCGAGACAGACTGGTTGGGAGTTGGGATTGATTCGGTGGCAATAGGTTTATCTTGCGGATAGAGTAGGGCATATGGTTAACTTGTTCAGCAGCCAACCCAAAGCTTGGAGGTTGGAGCCCAGCCAGAGACTCTGGGAGGAGATCTAAGTCATCTCCCTGTCTCAAGCAATCAGCCTGGAACCCCTGCAGAGCAAGTTCTACGCCGACACTCGAGGTCACCACAAGTCTCCCCCTGCTTCTGGGGAGTTGGCTCGCACCCAAAAGTGAGGAGTTTTAGGGACCATCCGACTGTGACACCCCTCGGAGCATGGCAAAAGAAAACCGCCACTGTCCAGGAGAATTCTGTTGACCAGGAAGGGTGGTTTCTAGAGACACGATCGGGGGAAGGTGCTAACTCCGGGCTGGAGTGGCGTGTCGCAGCCCCTCTGCAAGTCTTGAATGCCCTGGTTTACAAGCCCCCTGCCCTGATTCCACATTGGCTGAGTACCATGGGGTTACCAATCTTCCCCGATCGTCAGGAAAGGGGCTAAGTACCACCCTCAGCCTCACCTAGCTGCTGCTGCACACACCCTGAAGCCCCACACCAGCCCTCCACAGTGAAGTCCCTACAGCCTGCCTCAGAGTCTGTTTTCTGGATTTCACAAACAACTCCAGCAAGCACAGCCATTTAGCTCCTCACCAGGTACCCAGCTGAAACAGGAACACGGAAGATGAGAACAGCTGGCAAAGATAGGCAGGCACGGCACGGCAGTGACAGAGATGTGGCGATCTCTAAGGAAACCAGCCCAGACTCACTCCTTAGCTAATAGCTTCCTGGGGACATACCATTACCTGGACTATGTACACCCCTGTGTGAGAGCTTCTCCACACCCATGAAAGCACAGGAAGAGATTCTACTAGAAGGCATTTGAATTTTTATGGTGGGACCTCTGGTGCTTCTGAAATGTATCAAGGAAACATATGCAAATCTCCTGCCCGTGGTCCTGTGAATTCTACTTTGTGCTGACTATCCCTTCTCCTTCCTCCACACTGCCACCATTTGTAGGAGACAGACTGGCTTGATTGGAGACACAAATACAGCGACACTCATATACCTGTAAGGGAGAGCTTTTAACCAAAGGGCAATTTGATATTGAGAAAGCATCCTAGTCGAGGCCAGGTCACATCCATAAATCTGATGTTAGTCCATAAGTCCGATACCAGGTCACACATCTCTCTTCAGACTCACGCGGTCACATGCCGTGATGTGAAATGCAGAAAGATCACAGTCGGGTAGGTGCAGAGTGCTAAGGATCCAACAGCGGCGACAGCATCTCGGCACTGGCAGGGTCTCCACACGGCTCTGCCAGCTCTCCCCGTGTGGCTCTTCCACAAGAAGGTGAAACAGAGAGAGAAGGAGGTCAGCCTCCAGAGAGTCGTTTCTCAGTCACCCTCCCATCAAACTGCGACCTGATCGACAGGCTAAGCTCCATCCCTTCACTCTTAACACCCTCAAGTTGACACCATCTTCTGTATCTACCATACCGTGTGAATTAAGTTTGCACAGCCCTAAGATATTATTTGGGCATTTCCTCGTGGCTGGGCTGGATGTGTATGGGTAGAGTTTCAAAATGGCATAGTGGTTACATGTTGTGATTACATGCTGCTGAGTGCCAGATCAGCAGTTCAAAGCCACCCTGAGGGAGAAAGCTGGATCTCCTCTCTCCATAGAGAGTTATGGTCTTGGAACTCAGTAGGGAAGTTGTACCCTGTCACGATGAGTCGGCATCCACTCGATGGCAGGAAGTTGGCTTGGGGTTTTGTCCGTGTGCTTCCTCTTTGGTGTGGCATGTTTGTTATGGATTTGTTAGAAGGAGGAGAGGCAATGATTGGCATAGAATGCTGAGCACAGACCCTAACTCATTGTACTAGTGGAAAAGTACAATGATCATCACCAGCCCTCGATGGCAGAGCAGGCAGCAGGCGCTAATGAACAGCTTTTCCCTTCTTCATCATCGCTTAAGCACCGCGAGACAGCAAGGCACAAGAGGTGTCTCAAGCATTTGGCCAAGGGCTCTGTCTGAAAAACTCTGAGTTGGCCTCTGAAAAGGAACTTGCACTGGCTTCAAGTCCACTGACGCGCGTGGAGCCACTAGTACTGGCCAGAACCGGCGCAGACAGTGCAAACACCCAGGGTTTGCATCCACCCAGAAGTGCCTAAGGAGAAAGACCTGGCCATCTTCTTGCGGACACAGTCATGGCAAGCTCTCCAGGACAAAGCTCTGCTCTGCCCCTCAGGGGGTGGATCTTCAAGCGAGAATCGATCTGAGGGTGAAGGGTAGCTGATCATACTGCTCAAGGACGGTGTAGAGAACTGTGTGACCTTCAAGGGGACGTTCGTTCATCAGGATAGAGAGCCAGCCATGTGAACAGATGTCCTGCCATTACTGCTTCATGGGTTTGCATGGGACCTTAGATGCTGCCCTGCATAAGAGGCTCCCTGCACAGGCCACGCTGATGAGTAGGTCAAAGCCAGATAAAAATGCCTTTATCAGCTGTGGTGGGCTAAAGCCCAGAGGGGCAGTTGCTGGGGCGGAAACCAGATCGGGGAGTTCAAAAGATTCCAGCAAGCTAGCATCTCAGAAGAAAAATGTGAGCTCAGAGGGATAAACACAACCACAGCCACAACCAGCCGATCAAGGCATGGGGCTGGGGGTGGGAGGATGGGGAGGACCAAGCGGGTCGTTTGAAAGCATCTTGGGGTTTTAGCAGATGGGGACAAGCGCAACTGGAACCAATGACTTACATCATTGCCCCAAAGTCCCACAGGCTTGGACCACATTCATAGAGGCAGCAGGGCACCCCAGCCAAATAATGTGCTCATTGTATTCCTCAGCTGTCCGGGACACATTTTGCTCAGATGTTTGTAAGGCGCTTAACATATTTCACGATCTAGATGAAGAAGGCATCAGAGATGAGGAAGCATGACTTCACAGACAGGTATCGAGGTGTGAAGCTATCACACGTAATCAAGAGAGAGTCTGAGGACCAGGGGCAGGAGGTGGTATGGCGTAGTTTCAGGTTCACTGTGTGACTTCAGTCCCTACAGGGAGCGACAGTGTGGCCCACTCTGAAAGAGAGTAAGGACCATCGAGACATTGAAAAGAACGCAGTTCAACCACGGGAAGAAGTGACTTGCCCATTGTGGGCTGAATCTGAGGACTTCGCTGCATCAAGGAGCCCTGGTGGTGGAGTGGTTACGTGTTGGGCTGCAATCTGCATGGTTGGCTGTTCAAAGCCACCAGTAGCTTTGTGGGAGAAAGACTGGGTTTTCTAGTCCCATAAATAGTTACAGTCTTGGAAACTGGCAGGGGCTGGCTTGGAATCAGCAGGGATATCATGGCAGTGAGTGTGGGCTTTTGTGTTCATTCCTCCTGCATCCGGGGGAGGCCTCTTCTCTTCGCTCTGACTCAGTCTGGGGTCCTCACGGGGCCCCCATGACAGACATGGAACATGCACAGGGTGTGGGGAGTCAGTCTCCTCTGTGCTGGGTGAAGGGGAAGGTTGTGCTTGGCCTCGGGTTGGAGAGGTCTTTCCTACAAGATCACCCGTGCATTTTCCCCCATATTTGCAGGAATAATCACTCTTCAAGAGAAAGTCAATGATCACCTTATGCTCACCAGAAAAGCTGTTAATAACAACAACATTTTAGAATGTAAAGTACATGCTTTTGGAGAAAGTGGAAGTGCCAGGCAGTGCTGGTGAGAGCTGAGAATGGTTCCTTCATCGGGGAAGAAAGTTGGCCCTTTCTCACAGAGGGAAACATAGAATTACTGAGAGCCAACAATGTCACGCCTTGGGGCAGGCCGGAGCACTGAGAAAATAGGTTTACACACAAGATGGAACATGACTGTTCACAGAAGCATGGCTCCCGACAGCCAAAGAGCAATGACAGCCAGGACAGGCAGACCCTGAACGGTGAGTGCAGAAGCAGGATACAGCGTATTCATGTCTCGGACAAGGGCTGCCTGTGCCTTTGAGGGGTTCCTGATTCAGCGCTGCCCCGTGACTCAGCCAGGAAAGGATAAGAGCACTCAATGCTACAAAACAGATGGGCTTGGAAGATATTGTAAGTCAAAGATGCCGGACTACAAAGACTGCATATTGTAGGGTCCTACTTCTATAAAATGCCCCCACTCCCCACCATCGAGTGGCTGCTGCCTCGCAGCGCTGTCTGAGGCAGGGGAGAAGTGCTTCTGTGGGTGTTTGAGAATGTTAACTCTTTATGAGTGTAAAAAGTGTCCTCTTTTACCCTCCGAAAGGCCCGTGGTTTCCAACTGCTGAATTTGAGCTTTAGCAACCCACTGCTAACAGAGCATCTCATAAGATGCCCAGAGGGGGCAAATCCATAGACGTCGAGGGAAGAGCAATGGTTGCTAGGGACTGAAACAGAGAAAGAACAGAAGTTCTTGGGGGTGAGGTAGATGTTCTATCATTCGTATGAGAGGATGACTGCGTTACTTAGGATGATGGAATGGGTGGCTTCACATTCGTCGTTTGCTCGAAATTCGTGAGCTTTCACTCCGCTGGCTTAACTAATTTCAAAACAGCTACAGGTCACTGCCCTTGAAAGACTCCTTTCATGCCCTTTTAATGGGAGTTGTCACCGCTCATCCATCCAAATAGTGTCCTGTGGTGACTCCAATATTGCTGGAAACCATGCATTCGGTATTTCAAAGGCCCTCGAGTTTGCCCACGGTGAACAGACTTCTGTGGCGCATCCGGACTCAGACAGACTAGGAAGAAGTGTTGGAGATCTTCTTCTAAGAACTAGGGAATGAACTCCCAGGGATCCCAACCCTGGAGAAGGAGACCGTGCTTGGCAAAGTAGAGGGGGCGGCGACCACAAGGAAGACCCTGAATGACACAGTGGCTGTACCTAACAATCGTGAGGAGAGTGCAGGACCAGATAGTCGCTGTGCGTTGGGACTGGTTTGAACGCACTTAAAGACAAGATGCATCATAGCAGATCATTATCCGACATCATTCTGGAAGATGAGCACGCAAGATAGTCTGAATGGCAACAGCCATGACAGTCCAAGAGGAACCGCACATCTATGTCTCCGACCCCAATGGAATGCCAACTCCAGGCAGTCTCTGTGAGGTCACTAGATGGCGCAGTCCTATCAGCTGTAACCCAGCTTTCCTAAAAGCTTAAAAGCATGATTCCTCAGAGAGAACTTCATCTGATTCTTAAGGAGCTGTGTAGTTGACACCCACCCCCACCCCACCCACCCCACCCTCCTCCAGCCCTAGAACTTTCTCAATGTGTTAGTGATTTATGTCTTCCAGATCATGTAAATACAGATGTGCTCTAAAAATGATCGCTTCCCCTTGCTTTCAGTCCAAGGATGTCTGACAATGTCTTCACCTCACATTACTTGAGTTTGCAAACAGTGACATCAGTGGCTTGGAACTCGCTGGTCTTTGGGGACACATACCGATAGAGAAGAAGACACCTCGCCTTCCATGAGCAGGGAATTCTTCATAGCAAAGACATTTCCCGGCCCTGCTACACATGTCACTCTTTGCAGCAGCAGGGCTAAGAAGCTGCAGTTTTTGCAGAGTTTGTTAAAGAATAGAACAAGCACCAAGTAAATATGATGGCTTTCTTTGCCCAACTTCCTTTGTCTCTGTCTGGTTTTATCTCCCCCCTCTCCACTCACCCCTCTACCCCCCACCCCTAACTGGGGCGATGTTTGATGTGTGGCTATAGGATGAGGAAGCAAAAGCAAGCATGCCACTGCGGCTGAATTATGACTGTGTCCCGTGATCCCGTCAGATGTCATCTCGGTCTCGTTGTCTCCATCAGCAGCGCCTCTCCACAGCCAGGCAGACTGGTGCCTCCCCTGCGGAGATGTTGGACGTGGGGTAGGAATTTGTTGGTAACACATGGGAGCAAAGGAACCCAAACACTGGTTCCCATTGCTTCAATTCGCCTAGACACAGGCCCTCGTGTGGGCCTGAGCTCCACACGCCTTTGGTGATGGGGTCTTTGGGAAGCTGGTCACCTGAGCTTTATCTTGAGGTATCTTTGGGTGCATTCAAACCACCAGTCTTTTCGTGAGTAGCCCAGCCCAGCATCGAGCTGTTTGTGCCCCTCAGGAAGTCCTGAAGTCTAGGGTAGACGAAGGAAAATAATAGAAGGGTCATCAGGACAAGAGATGTTAGGCACCATAGAACTGGCGCCAACCCAGAGAGACCTCTTTCATGGACACTGGACCATCTTCTCAGTTGTTCCTGTGCCTGAGTCCATTGTCATCGCCGTGGGGGTCAATCCATCTCCTGGACAGCCTTCCTCTGTGGCGCTGCCCCTCTACATTACCAAGCGTGATGTCCTTCTCCAGGGATTGGTCTCCCCTGACAGCATGTTGAGAGTATGCGAGAACAAGTCTTTAAGGAGCATTCTAGTCCTTCGTGCTTCTTCCAAGACAGGTCTGATTGTCCTTTGGGCAGGTCGTGGTACTTTCCTTATTCTTTGCCAGGGACAAGACTTCAGTAGTCTGAAATCACAGTGCCTTAAATGCATCTCAAAGCTCTAAGCCAGAAGGAGCAGCTGGCTCTGAAGCCCCCGAGGAGCCTGGGAATCCCACCTCCTGTCTGAGCTCCTGCCGTTGCGCCAAGAGATGTGTGAGTTTGAGGTCTCAGAGACTACGAGAGGAGGCTCTGAGGAGGGGGTGGAAGGGGAGGAGGGGAAGCAGATCTCCTGACCAGTCCAATGTTCCTTTCCCTTCCTGCACACATGAAGGGATCATAGAGAGCCAGAGTCCAACATCCGTCAAGGGTTGTGATCTTGTTCTTCCTGGGAAGAGCCCTTGATGAGACAGACCAGATTGAGGAGTTATTTATAAGTATGCTGTTGAGGTTTCCAGAGACGACCTTTACATCTAGCATTGCATGGTTAAATATTTATTATCAGCCCTGTCCTTGGGCTATAAAAAGAACCTTGCGGTACACGTTGACGTTTATTAAGAGGCAAAGAGTTCCTTTAATGTTTCAACACACCGGATCAATTCTTATAGAGCATTGCATTTCTCATAACCTTTATTTACTTCTTGGGCTTTTTTTTTGATCTCATGTTCCCATCTGCTCTTTTGACCTAGGTGTCAAAAACAAAAAGCCAAACAAGTCCAGGTGTAATCCATTGTCTAAACATTTCCACCTAAGAACTACGTCGGGGCTTTGACTACCTAAGTTTTCAAATGATATATAGAAGGATGAAGTCCCTGGATAGAACAAATGGTTCAGAGGTCAAGTTCTAGCCAAAAGATCGAAGGTTCTGACCCACCCAGAGAGACCTCAGAAGCCAGGCCTGACTGGAAAGGTTGTTGCCTTGAGGACACCATGAAGCAGCTCAATGGGACCCATAGGGGCCCCCAGAAGGAGGGATTGACTCACCAGCTGCACCTCAGGCATACGGCACAAATATTAAAGGAAGTAAACCTGGATTCAGTTTTGTAATAACAAGATGGAATCTCGGAATGGCACTGATGGAAGTATACATTATACTAGACTTTAGCCGTAGCAAGGACTACTGGGTGCCATAACAAAATACCCCAACAGTTCTGTTTCTTAGCACAGTAAGGGGTGTCAGTGACTCTCGCACAGGAAGTCTCGGGAGGCAGGGCAGGGAGTCTGCGCCATGACTTCTTTCAGGGATCCAGGCTCATTCTAACAGGTGACTCTGCCATCTCTGAGTGCTTTGGGTTCTCTCATCATTTTTTTAAGCGAGAGAAAAGGTGTACATTACACATTATGCCACTCCCTTAGTCTGGAGATGGCATGTCATTTCTGCTCACCTTCCACTGTAGAGAACTAGTCCCAAGGGTTCATTTAGAGCAGTGGCTCTCAACCAAGACCCTTTCATACAGCTCTTCATGTGGTGGTGACCCCCAACCATAAAATGATTTTCGCTGCTACCTCATAACTGTCATTTTGCTACTGTTATGAATTATAACGTAAATATCTGATTTGCAGGGTGTATTTTCATCGTTAAAAATGGAATATAACTAAAGCATAGTGATGAATCACAAAATATGTCATCCTAGAGTGTGAAATATTTAGTTATAATGACAAGTACATGCAATGTCTTAAAGCATGGCCTCACATGGGTAGCAGTCTTCATCCGGGTGTATGTGAACGTATCTGCATCTGCCTGGAGATGGATAGAGGAGCGGTGCCTCAGTTCTTAAGACCTTCAGAAATATGTGTTTTCCAGTGGTCTTAGGTGATCCCTGTGAAAGGGTCGTTCAACCCCTAAAAGGGTCAGGACCCACAGGTTGAGAATCACTGATCTAGACCCAAGGTACATGAGTTGGATTTTGTTTCCCCCCAATTTGTGTCCATTTGGCAGGGCCAGGAGTCTCAGATGTTTGGCAGTTATCTTATGATGTCATTTGCCAATGATGTGACCACCCCTTGTGATACTCTCTGAGGTGATCAACCAATTGGTGATAAGGCCGTTGACATTAACGGCAGCTCCCTTAATCAGGTCACAGTCCTGATCCTATTAGGGAAGGGGAGTTTTCCAGGGGTGTGTCTTGAAAATTCTTTCATCTTATAAGAGAAAAACCAAAAAAAGAAAGAGAGGGACTTCCTACCATGGAAAAGGAAGAGCCAGGAGCAGACGGTGGGTGTTCTTTGGACCTGGGTTCCTGGGCTGGGAAGCTCCTAGAGGCAGGAGAAGATTGGGCTCGAGTGCATAGATGTTGAGAAGGGACAAGGACTTTGCCCAGTCATTAGAGAAATACAACCTCCTTCTTGATCCAACGCTCTAAACTCTAGCCCCTGGTAATAGAGTGCTTATGCAGTGAGCCGGTGAGCTCATGCAGTTTGAAACGACTATGGGAGAGAGAAGAGGCTGTCCACTGTCAGGAAGAGTCACTGTCTCGGAAATCCAGAGACCATCCGACCATGTCCTTTTGGGGTCGCTACCAAGCAGGATGGACGTGATGGCAGTGAGTTTGGGTTGTGGTCAAACTGTGAAAGAAGAAAAGTCTGTTTATCAAAACCACCCACTGGTCATCTTTCTGTGACAGCAGCGCTAGATAAGGCACACATATGGATTCTGTCCACAGGAAGAGAACCTCGATATTGATGAAGAAGGTGCCAGCATCTGCTGTTCGTTCATGCCCCGCAGTCACTTAGAGCGTGGGGAGATACTAAAGTACTGATTTCGGAGTAAAAGTGTCTGCCCTGTGCTTTGGTGCCCCCCTTCTCTGAGCCCTGGTATACCCCTCCATTCAGGAGTGAACAAACCCGGCCTGGGCAGTCATTTCCTGTTCCTAGGAACCTTGGTGACATTGGACTGAGGGAATGTTCGATGAGGCAGCATGATTTTTTTTAATGTTGTACACACACGCACATACGTATAACACATCTGCCAGTTCGACGCATTTTTACAGGTACAATTTGGTGACACAAATCACACTTAATTCAGATAGCAGAGGCATCCCTCATAAGCACAGCTTTTCAAGATGGATCTAAGCTCATCTGTATGAAAACAGGCCCCACATCTGCTTGCCAGTGTGCCAACCCATCTGCAAGATGGTCTGAGGGGTTTCTGGTCCCCGATGGTCCCTCTCTTGTATCGCAGGCTCCCTCAACACTAAGCAGGTTTGACCTGTGTAGCCAGGGGAGTATTATGTCAAGGACAGAGCGTGGTTCCAAGATCAAGGCTTCCAGCATGCTCTCTTGGGTCATCTGCTCTCAGAGGAAGTCAGCTGTCACACGGTGAGGCCACTCCAAAAGTGTATGAACAGGGCCAGGTGGTGAGGAAACGAGGTCTCCCACCAACAGCCAGCCCCAACTTATCAACCTTGTCACCACGCCGCTTTAGAACTGGATCCTCCCAGCCCCATCCAGCCTTCGGATGACTGCAGTCCGTGGGAATCGCTTGGCTGCAATTCCAAGAGAGACCCTACGCTGGAACCCCACAGTGAAAACATGCCCAAATTCCTGGCTCAACAAACGCGTGGGGTAGAGAGGACCACCTGTCCCTCTCCACTCATCCGTCACATGGCACGGTGCCCACAGGTTGTTCCCAGTTTCTGGGCAGCCAGGAGGCCCTTGGAGAAAGGATAACAATAACTCGCATGGATTTCTCTTTGTACATCATGCCCATCTGGTCTCAGCCTAAACACTCGCTAGTGGAAAGAAATTTTGATTACTTACAAGAATCCGGCCTCCGACAAAGTAAAAGTGCTATAAGGCACTGTGCCTCTTGGCGCAAAGGCTATTGGGGCAGAAATGACAAGTCTTCCATGTACACTCCACTTTGTGCCACAGGCAAGGTGCTGCTCAGTGGGGCTTTCCCCAGGGTCCCCCTGATCACAGGTAAGTCCACCCATAACATAGCTTGTGATCTTTGTTCTCTACCTGCCCAGCACTGAGGAGAAAATATTTTCTCAGCCTAAGCGACCGCCTATACTTGTTTTCTTAAATCATTTTATTGGGGGCTCATGCACCTCTTATCACAATCCATAAATTGTATGTTAAGCATATTTGTACATCTTTTGCCATCATCATTCAACTTAGGCCCTTGGTATCAGCTCCTCATATTTCCCCTTCCTCCCCACTCCCACTTCCTCATGAACCCTTAATAATTTACAAATTGCCATTATTTTGTCATAGTGTACACTGTCTGATGTGTCCCTTCATCCATCTCCCTGTTGTCCATACCCCAGGGAGGAGGTTATATGTTGATCCCTGCAATTGGTTCCCCCTTTCTACTCCATCTTCCTCCCACTCTCCCAGTATCATCACTTTCACCACTAGTCCTGAAGAGATCATCTGTCCTGAATTCCCTATGTTTCTAGCTCCTATTCAGACCAGTGTACATTCTCTGGACTAGGCGCATTTGTAAGGTAGAATTGGGATCATGATGGGGTGGGGGGGGGCGGGGGAGAGAAAGCATTTAGGAGCTAGAGGAAAGTTGAATATTTCATTGTTGCTACACTGTACCTTGACTGGCTCATCTCCTCCCCGTGATCTCTCTGTAAGGGGATGTCGCTTCACCTACTGATGGGCTTTGGGTCCCCAATCTGCATTCCCCCTCATTTATAATACTATAATTTTTAGTTCTTTGATGCTTGATAACTGATACCTTCTACACCTTGTGTTCACCCATGTTGGTGTGCTTCTTCCATGTGGGACTTGTTGCTTCTGAACTAGATGGCTGCCTGTTTACTTTCAAGCCTTTAAGACCCCAGACACTATATCTTTTGATAGCCAGACACCATCAGCTTACTTCACCACATTTGCATATTTGCATATGCACATTTGCATATTTGTTGTCAGCGATCATATCAGGAAGGTGGGCATGCAATGATATGATTTTTAGCTCTTTGTTGCCTGATAACTGATTCCTTTGACACCTTGTGTTCACACAAGCTGGTGTGCTTCTTCCATGTGGACTTTGTTGCTTCTGAGCTAGATGGCCGCATGCTTACTTTCTGGGTTTTTTTAGGACCCCAGATGCTATATCTTTAGATAGCCAGGCACCATCAGCCTGTAGCTTTTTAACCCCATTAATATCCGACTGCATCAGGTCCCCCAGACTTCCTGAGGTTAACCGGGCATTGTGTCTTCCTAACCTTGCCCAAGGCCACTCAAGCTGCTAAATCATGGAGCGAGATGTCCAGCCAGGCAGACTGCAGTCTTCTAAGACTGTTTTGCAACACAGGAGCTGAACTTACTTGGGACAGCTGTATGAAGAAGATCATGTCAAAGGCAGAGGAGGAATTGATTTAAATCATAGACACAGGAGGGAGTGTCATAATAGGTATGGGGGGGATATGAATGAAATGATGACCACTTTTTCCTTGGACTCTTTGAAGCCCCCTGAGAGTCAACTGATGCAATAGATTCAAGGGGTCTTTGTGACTTTTGCTGACTGGCAGCCCCTCATTCCTCAACCCCGTGAAGAGCAGGCATGCACGCCCATCAAGTGAGGCCCCTGGAGATTTCTGCCTTTCTCAGTGGAGTTGGGGGTTTACTCTGAGGCCTAATCTAGGTAGCAAGGAGGACGGAGAAGTCACAGGTGTTGGTGAGATGTGGGAAAAAGGAAGGCGTGTCTCCTTGCTGGTTGGGATCCAACCTGGTGTGGCTGTTGTGGAACACAGTCTAGCAGTGTCTCAAAAAAAAAAAAAAAAAAAGGCCTACAACTACTGTTTGACCCAGCAACCCACTCCCGTGTTTCAAAGCCGGGGGTCTTGAAAGCGGTGATGCCGGCAGACACAGGAACACCAGCAGTGGTTATAACTCTACTCCCAACAGCGCCAGAGCAGAAGCAACCTATGGAGGCTCTATTAGGTAGCTGGATAGGGAGTTGTCCCTATCTGTGCCACAGTGTTCTTACAGGAAGTTGCTGCAGAGAATCAGCTGAGGTCAGCCAGAAATAAAGGTTAGAAAGCCTGGTTACATTCAGGCCCTGAGCCTGGGGTGTGGTACGTCTGGCTGGGCCCCAAACTAGGCCAGCTGAGCTTAATTCAGCCAATGGGCTCCACCAGCCACTGGCCTGTGATCTTCCTGCCTTCAGCATCATTGCATGTTAAGTGAGTCTGAAGAGAAAGTTACAGATTGGGGTCAGAAATATGAGCTAATATCAGACGTATGGACTTGGTCTGTCTCGGCTGGCATGTTTTCTCAATATTCAATTGCTCTTTTAGATAAAGCTCTTTCTTATGCACCAGGGTGTCTCTGAATTTGGGTCTCTAGTCTACCCAGACTGACACACGACCTAATCGCTCGCTCATCACCAGGTGAGTGGGCTCAGGAAATGTGCATGTCCCATGGAAAACTACTAAGTCATAAAGGAAATGAGATCCTCATAGAGGTGAGTTTTGAAAACATGATGCTAAGTAAAATTTGAGGGACCTCCAAAAACTTCATGCAAAATTTCCATTGGCTTTTAATTCTACTTTTCCACACATTTTTGAATTAATTTCTCTCCCTTTCCTCCCCCCCACCACCCAATGTAGTCAATGAATACCACCCTTTTAGCCAAAATGCCTAATTTGTGATGCATTACAAATTCTAGCCTCTAAGTTTGTGGTTATAACCCCATTTTGGAGGAGTTCTCTGCTGTGCTAGTGGCTAGGATTACATCAGGATGTATTCTGATTGGACACTTGACTAGAGGGTATGAATCAAATCTACCTATGGTCTCCTTGGAGCTCTGGATGGCTGAAAGAAATCAGCCACACTTTCATAGAGAGCCATCTCAGAAGCAGGAGGAGAGACTTCCCAGAACCATCAAGGACGAAGAGCCATTAGTGGAGCATGCTCCAGATCTTTTTCTGCTTGAAGTGCCAAGGTCGTAGAAGCCAGGTCATACTGAGACCAGAGGGCAACACAGGGAGACCATGAGACAGAGCAGAGCAGCAGTGCGGAGATGTTGGGGCCAGGCCAGGCATGGGCTTGCTCGCTGTGGAGACCAGAGGCCATGGGCCTGGGACATTTCTCAAGTGGGCAATGCTTCGGTTCTTGGCTCTGCTCGAGAAAGAATTCCTGCCAAAGCCTGGTTTGTAATCCAAGAGAATTTTATGAAGGACGGGAGAAGTTTCAGGTTTTACAGTCTCAAACGGGTATGTGCCTTATTTCAGGGGAGCATGCCAAACCTTGAGGTGGTGATGCAGAAGTTCACAGCTGGACACACGGCACCTCGTGGAACAGCGCATCCATGTAGTGAACTGAGGCCAGAGATGGTTGAGTGGGCACTGATAGTGGGGCCAGAAGAGAATAGCCCTCTCCTCTCTGTTGAGGTATTGAAAGCCTCTGGCTGGTGAGGCGTGGTGGAAGGTATTGGTTGACCCCATTGGCGGAATCAAGCCCACCTGGCTTGGGGCCTGAAGGTGAGCATGCCCAGTAAAGGTCTTCATAGGTGAAGGGTTGCCTGACTTCTTTCCCAACCTTCTATTGGGAGCCTGTGCAGGCATGGGAGGGACAACCTCCTGCCCCTGTTTTTTAGCCACCTAGCACGTCCATATGTGCTAGGAGGGAGGGAGAGTCGGCTACTGGCTAAGGACAGGCACTCCTATGGACAAAAGCGATGTGTCCTTCATGTTTTCTGCTCCTGCCTTGTGGTAACCTCTTCTCAAACTCAAGGCCATCAAATTGATGCTGGCTCCTTGCAACCCTGCAGGACAGGGTAGGATTGCTTCTGTGAGTTTCTAAGACTCCTGCAACTGTTCACAGGAGTAAAAAACCCTTTCTCCCATGGAGAGGCTGAGGGTGTCGAACCGCTGACTTTGTGGATTGCAACCCAAAGAGTATCCACCTGCCACCAGTTACCCTCCCTAAGGAATCCCCATGCTGGTGAGTATCGCCTGCGAGTTCCCACTGACGTTTACAATAAGTCCCGGAACCCAGCAGAGTAGTAGTGTGTCCTGGGAGGAGCGACTCCCAAGTGAGTCAAGAAGGATGGAGGGTCCTTGGGCTGGTGTGGAGAGGGATGTTCCCTTGTCACCATAGGAGTCAGAGGTGGGCATCTTCATACACACACACACACACACACACACACACACTCCTTAGGAGTCAATCACAAAAGGACAGATAGTGTGAACTGATTTTTACGACATGAGAAGGATAGGCAAAGGTATACGTTAGGTAGCTAGCATAACGATAGAGGGGGTTGCCCCTCTCATGCCTGCACAGGCTCCCAACGGGAGGTTGGAGATGGAAAAATCAGGCAAACATTAGCCACCCATGAAGACTTCAACTGGGCATGCTCCAATGTAGCCCAAACTAGGCCCAGGCTCATAATCCCACCCAGGAGGGCTTAATTCAGCCAATAGGGGCAACCAACACTTTGAACCATGCTACTCAGCCTGAGGCTTAAAATACTCTGACAATGAGAAGGCTTGTCTCTTTTTTACTTGCTCCTGGTCAGAGGCAGGTAGGAGGTGCGTACTTGCCGCCTGGGCGGGCTCCCTTAGCGCCCACTTAGGACTCACAGGCACCTATTCTGGGCCTAGTAGGAGTGGAGGGTGGGCATAGCCTGTGTTCTTACCCTCTTTGACCCCCAGGCACCCTTCCTTGACATAGTGTGAACTCCTTTGAGAACATAAAACCTGAAGCTTCTCCCATCCTTTATAAAAACCCACTTGAATTGCAAACCAGGCTGTGGTGTGAATGCTTTCTTTTGCAAAGCCTGGGACCGAGACATTACCCACCCAACATCCCTAACATATGTGCATTGTGGCTCTGAGAGGTGAGGGGAAGGGAAGAAGGGGAACCATTAGTTGAGAACCTGTGAGCTTCTGTTGACAGCCGTGGGGTCTTGGCCATCAGTGAAAGCAACAGTTGCCCATCAGATTAACGCAATTGCCATCACCACGATGCATGCCTGAAAAGCGTGTACTTGACCCCTGTTCTGTTGTCTGCCTACTTTTACAACAACAAATGAATTTGCTCATTATTTTTTGTTTGTAGAAATGGACAGAACGTGTGTTCCAGAACCCATACCATTCTAGCAGGAAGCAAAGTCAGTCCACAGGCTCCCAAGAAGTCAAAGACCTGTCATCGCATGGACATTGGCACACAGGTGAGTGAGTCACAGTGGGCTGAGACACAGGCAGTCCCTAACGAGGCAAGATACAAGATGGGGAGGAGTTAGGGCTGGGGGTGGGGGTGGGGGAGTGGCATGGAGATTGCTAGACCAGCGGACATAGGGCAAACCAACACCTCTCTTTACAGACATTAAGATTCACCTGGAAATCTTGGTAACGTGGAGATTCTGATTGGGTTTGTCTGACATGGAGGTTCTCACCAGGTATCCAGGCTGAGTGCATTGGTTCAAAACCCCAGGACAAACTTAACCTTTTCCAGCCAGCCACCAGGCAAACTAAAGCAGAGAGTGAGTGGAGGCAGCCTCTCTGAGTCCTGAATCCCAGCTCCACCACTCCGTGGCCAAGTGGCCTTGGCAGTTAATTCATGTGTCTTTCCCTCTGTGTCTCCTTGGTAACACAGTGACCTGAAGTGTTACAGCCACAGCAATTGGGAAGAAGATTACATGAGTCAATACCTGTACATTAATTAGAGCTCTATATGACACAGAGCTAACAGGGTGCTATCCTTCTCCTCCTCCTCCTCCTCCTCCTCCTCCTCCTCCTCCTCTTCACCACCCCTATTACCACCTAGGACCCATGAGCTGGTGGAACTAGGGGACATCGCTGTTTCCTAGTTCAGACTTGGAGCTCTACTAACTGCAAGGTCAGCAGTTTAAAACCACCAGCTGCTCTGCAGAAGAAAGATGAGGCTTCCTAGTGCCATAATGAGTCTCGGTCTGTCTTATGTAGGGCCACTATGGCCATTGACTCCATCGCAATGAGCTTGGTTCGGGGAGTTCATGCTCACAAAATAGGAGTCGAACTCCACGGAACAGAAATCCAGCTGCAACCGGAAATCCCCCACTGAGGGGCTGCGTCATTAGAGGGTGGCAGGTCCTGCTAGACAAGACCCCTGTGTGATGGGGAGCTGTAGAAATCTCAGAGGAGAGGAGGAGAAGCTGGAAAGGAGGCGGCGAGGTCTCCTTGATGGGCAAGGGGCACAGGACATACCCTCCCCCTGGTGCTGCTTGTGGCAGTGAGGATTCTTCGGGGTCCTTAGCAGACACACAGAAAGATCTGTATCTTCCCCACTTTTTTGCCAAGTCCATCATGAGCGTCTCCAGTGGGAGGCGTCCGTTGGCTTGTTTCTCAGCTTCAGACCCAAGGCCAAACCCACAGCTGCCCAGCCCATTCTGACCCCTGGTGACGCTACAGGAGAGAGCAGGACTGTTCCCGAGCAGAGGGAGGGCTACTCAGGCTGCTATCTCTGCAGACTTTCTCCCCTGGAGTGGCGATGGGTATCAGCGGCCCACCTTGCCATTAGAAGCAAGTGCTTTAGACATGGGATCACTGGGCCCCCCCTTAGATTGGGGACTTGACAATACTCTTCTATGCCTAAAAGCACTTTGTGTTCAGGGAATTGTTTTCTCTGTCAGCAGTTAGTGCTTGATCAAGACAAAAGGCTGGGCAAAGTCATTGGAGTAGTTTAGACGGTTCATTGTCATCTTTTCTTCAGTAGTTACCCCCAAGGGCAGTGGATTCCACAGACACTCATTCATCATTGATCTCTGTGTCACTCCTCCTGCAGCAGCCAGGGTGGGATTGTGCACGTAAATTGCTGGTTTCCAAACAGCTTCACAATCTGGTGCTGTTCAGGGAGCAGTACAGGGAGAAATCACTTATCCATCCATCCCCTTAGTGCGTTTTCCAGGCAATTCTGTGTGATTTGGGGATGAGGGTGGGGGAGACTAAGGATCCATGACAAGTTCTCTCTCTCTCTTTTTTGGGGGGTGTTTAATTGTTCAGTCATTCTTCCCGTAGCAGAGACACGAACCCTGCAGGAGGCAAGGTGGTAGTTACATAATCTGTTGTCAATTTGAGACTGAACAGTGAAGGGGTGCAGTTTAGTCTGTCAATCAGGTCCCAGCTTGATGACCTCATTTGGAGGTTTCACTGGAGGCAGGACACACACTCACTCCCTGTGAGACATTCTTATGGACAAAGACACACAGAGCTAGGCTAGAGCCCTGGAGCTGGAGGAGCCACATGAAGAATCCTACCAGATGCTTCCACTATCACTGGAGCCACAGGACTTTGCACCACTGGTCTGTGCTCCTCCTGCATTCAGCATCGTAGCATCTGTTGTGCGTGTCTGAAGAGGAATTTACAGACTGGTATCAGACCTATGGGCTGATATCAGATTTATAGACTTGACCTGGACTGGATTGTTTTCTCAATATACAATTACTCTTTTATATAAAATTCTTTCTTACACACATGAGTGTCTATAGATTTGTTTCTCTAGTCAACCCGGACTGACACAGCAGGGAAGATGGGAAGGACCCAAGGAAGGATAGAACACTTCGGAAAATGCATTTGACCTCAAGCAGTACCTAGTACTGGGCTTTAGAACAAGCATAATTTCTAGATAACCAGATGGAAAGACTTCCCTCCTCAATTTTTGGCTTCATATCCTATTTTGGGGGGAGTCTGAAGTCAGAACTATTTTTAAATTAAAAAAAGTTGATCAACACCAAACCACAAGAGGTACAAATTAATTATTCATGAACACAATCCCACATCCTTAATGGGTCAGCCTCCTACCGAGCGGTGGAATGCTTTCCTCTTATTCTCCAGAGGGAGAGACATCTGAGAGACCAGTAGCCCTGGTGGAGGCCTCAGATTTATGCCCTAAGGTTTATGCCTGAAGATGATGGGTCTTTGCAGTCACCTCACAGGCATGTGGAAACTGGACCATGAATGAGGAAAACCATACACGTGAATGATGGTTTTGGTGGAAAACGTTGGTAACAAACATATCTGTCCTGCAAGAAACAGAGTCAGAATGGTTCTTTCCCAGGATGGTGAGACTTCTCAAATCCTTGGGACCTGTTATTAGTTCCTAGAGAAGGACATGTTGCATTTTGTTGTACACTGTCACAACAATGAACGCAAGCATGGTCCATTCTGTTGTACACAAGGTTACAGCAATGAACTCAAACGTGTTCCTTTCTTTTGTACACAGTCACGACAATGAACGCAAGCATGGGCCATTCTGCTGTTCACAGTCACAGCAGTGAACTCAAGCATGTTCCGTTCTACATAGGGTTGAAATGAGTTGGAACCAACTTGATGGTACCTGGCGACTGACAAAAGCCATAATGGAACACCATGAATTCAGGGGTGAAATTCAGCTGGTTCCCAACAGCCTGGCAGAACCATTATCTCAATTTTTCTTCTTGAGTTTGGTGAACTGGTTGTTAAAATGGCACTCATGATCAGGATTCTCTCTGATGTAGGCAGCTGGAAATCACAAATGAACATTTTTTTTACATTCATCTGTGCAACGGTATCTTCTAAATACCCATAGCTGTCCTTCTGTCCAAGGGTATAAAAAAATAGAAATATGCTTATAATATTTATGTATTCACTTCATGAAAGTCATGATGCTTTTGATGAAATGCTTCTCTTTTATCCCCTTGTGTTTGTGGCTTTAGTAAACAAACACCTCACATGAGGAGAAAAAAGTTGCTCACCAACCAGAGGGCTGTCTACACGTTGTCTTCATTCCTTTCAGCATTGTGTGCACCACTCCCCCCCCCCCCCCAAGGCTCCTGATAGACCTTATGAATGAATCATACAGGTCTAAAACATGTTCAAAGAGCTGAAACTATTGTCAGAACAAATTGCTGTAAATTCAGAAGCTGAAGGGTTTTTTCTCCAGTGGACATAATAGGTCCGGAGAAGAGAAATCTCTTTGTTTCTAAGAGATCAAACAGAACAAGGTCAGCTGTTTGAAACCAGCAGCCACTGCGATGAAGAAAGATGAAATTGTCTATTCCCTTAAAGATTTATAGTCTTGGAAACCCACAGGGGCCGTTCCACTCTCTCTTACAGGACCTGCCCAAGTGAGAACGGACTGGTGACTGCCAGTGATGGGTTTGGTTTTGAGTTACGTGCCAGACCTGGGGTACAGAGGGAGTACACCCAGTCTACCTGGGCAATGATTCCATTTTACAAGTGAGAAAATGGAATAAGCTCAAAAGCGTATTACTCATAAGTTCCTTTGGACAGGAGCCTGACGTGAACTGTAACCAGTCTAAACAAACCACTGAAAGCATAAGTTCTACAATGCTGTTGGGATTACATCTCCCACTCATTAAGTTTTAAAAACCCAAAGGCCGGTTTGTGCCCAGTTTCCTTCACCAATACAGTTAGGCCAGAAGGCCTACTACTAGGGTAAGACTGGGATCCCTGGATGGTACCGTTGGTTTAGTGCTGGGCTGTTCACCAAAGGGCAGGCAGTTCAAACCCACCCAGAGGTGCCTCAGAAGAAAGGCCTGGTGATCCGCTTCCAGAATGTCACAGCCCAGAAAACCCCTGTGCAGTGCAGATCTACCCTAAAATGTAGGAATCTTCTGTAAGTTGGAATGGACTTGGTGCCAACTGATTGCTGTTATTATTATTACTATTATTACTTATTAGGACAATGTGGATTGAGTATCAAGGTGTAGGCTGGTTTTCTTTTCCCACTGATGACTCCAAACGTGTGGTATGCACTCAGATCCTCAGATCGAGCTGTGCAGAGTTTACAGTCCTTGTCAGAGGACATGGTAGGAAGGTCCTGGGACCCCAGTCTTGCCCTGTGGAGGTTGGGTGTGGGTGTGGGTGGGCCGCAGTCATAGCATCTGCCCACCTGGGGCCAGCAGAGTTGGGCTGGAGCAGATTCCCGCCCACAAGGAAGGGTGGCAACTCTGCCACAGGGAGATAAGCCAGACAAAGCCCAGAGGTCATTCTTTTATACCCGTCCACCGGCAGCTGGGCAGTATTAATATATGCATGAAGTCATCTTGCCTCATCTGGCTTTACCCTTAGGGACCCACGTGCAAAGGTTCGTCCGTTGCAGCCTGAATGTAGAAAAGGAAGGGACAGAGACTGCGCGCGCGCGCACGCGCGCACACACACACACACACACACACACACACACACACACGGGCTGCCTCCGCTGTCTGCAAAGCACAGATTTCAGGACGTGACAAACGTCTCAGAGGGGAAGATGAAGGTCATGGGTTTCCGACAGGACAGGAGCAGCCCCTGGCCTGGTCTCTCCCTTTCCCTGGTGAGATGTTGCCTGCTGGGGTGGGAGGGCCTAGCCTTGGGGCGCTGGGCCAGGCAGGACTCAGGGCGTCCTGTTCTTGGTGACCTCACTGAGGGGTGTGGATGCTGCAGATCTCCCCGCTGACACTTTCAGAAGGGACAGCACCACATTTTTGTGCCATGCTTCAGCTGAATGGTATTATTTCGTGTAGAATAGTTCCAAAGCATTTTTCAGGAGTCCAGTCTCAGTCTAGTCACAAGTCTAAAACTGCAGGCAAATTTAGTTTTTGAAACTTCTACCGCAGTGCTCTGGCCAGAGCCCTCATTATGACTCAAGGACAACGGCGCTTCTAATTGCTCGGCCCCTGTTCACCTACTGCTATTCACCTTGCAAACAGAGCCCTCATTTTGTCAAGTTTTCTAGTGTTTTTTAAACGATCATTTTATTGCTCATACAATTCTTATCACAGTCCATGCTTCCAGCCATATTTATACATTTGTTGCCCTCATCATTCTCAAAATATTTGCTTTCTACTTAAACCATTGGTATAAGTTCCTCATTTTTCCCCTTCCTCCCTGCTCACCCCTCTCTTATGAACCATTGATAATTTATAAATTATTTTGTCCTATCTTATACTGTCTGATGTCTCCTATCACCCACCTCCCTGTTATCTGTCCCACAGGAAGGAGGTTATATGTAGATCCTTTTATTAGGTTTCCCCTTTCTTTCCCACATTGTCTCCATTCTTTCACTATCCCTGGTCCTGAAGGGGATCATCTGTCTTGGATTCCCAATGTTTCCAGTTCCTATCTGTCCCAGTGCACATCCTCCGGTCTAGCTGGATTTGTAAGGTAGAATTGGGATCATGATAGTGGGGAAGAAGAAGCACTGAAGAACTAGAGGAAAAGTATATGTTATATGTTTCACTTAATCTTAGCCTAAAGACAGACTGGTTCATCTCCTCCCCATGACCCTTCTGTAAGGGGATGTCCCACTACTTATAGATGCACTTTGATCACGTCTTGACCTTTTGGTTAAGATCAAGTACAGATGCACTTTGGATCCCCAATCTGTCCTCCCCCTCATTTACAATTATGTAATTTTTGGCTCTTTGATGCCTGATACCCAATCCCTTTGACACCTCGTGGTCAAACAGGCTGGTGTGCTTCTCCCATGTGGGTTTTGTTGCTTCTGAGCTGTTTGTTGTTTTTAAGATCCTAACTGCTGTATCTTTTGCTAGCCAGGCAACATCAGCTTTCTTCACCACTTTTGCTTATGCACGCATATGTCTTCGGCAATCAGGGTGATGGGAGAACTTTATTTAGCTTCCAGACTCTTCTCCGCAGAAGGGTGGGCTATGTCCATGCCAGGAGAGGAGGTTTGAGAGAAGGTGTAGCCCACACAGCCTCACTGCACATAACAAGAGGGACAAGAGGGAACCATGGTCATGCCAGTTACAGGCAGACATCACAGCAAAGGTGGGGAAGTGGGCAGCCACTGGTCTTCCGTGTGCAAAAGATTGTGGGAATGGGCGGAGTATGCATATTTAAAGACCTCCATTTCTGGCAGGAATGGAGACGTGGTGGAGAAGGCCCTGGGGGATCAGAGAGGATCTAGAAATGGGAGGAGTTCCCAACGTCTTGAGGGAGGGTGGAGGGGGAGCCTCATGGAAGTGTGGGTGTTGGCAAGTGAAGCTATTCTCTCTTGAAAGAGGAGATCCATGGAAAGGGGTTCAAACATAGGGGTCTCCTGAGGATTTGATCACCCTGGGTGGGGTTGCCAGTGTTTTAACTACAATATTATGGCAATTTGCTTGTGGGCTCATATCACCTGCTCTCCTGAGAATCAAATGGTAATTGAAGGGCAAGGAGGAACAAAAATGTTAATACTGTAATATTACTCCTAAAATTGCCATGGATGACATAACTCACAATGTAAAAAGATTCTCCATAGAGGTTTGCTGCTGGTATTCATATACTAGAAGACATGCTACATATCACCCTTTCACAGCTATATTTATCTGATATTGTTCTGCCATTCAACTGGTAGTAGACACTCCTCAGGATTCCCTGTCGAGGGTCCAGTGGAGCCCCATGGCTGAGCAGATGAGGTGCTGGGGATGCCCCCCTGAGGGGCCCCACTGCTGCCCTGACCAGATTTTCTACCTGTGGAATGAGGAGACTCAGCGAGATGGCCTCCAAGTCCTCCCCGCAGCGGCCATGGAGCCAATTCTGACTCATCACGACCCTGTCGACAGAGGAGAACTGCCTTTTTGGGTGTCTGAGACTGTGCTTGTGTCGGGGAGTGTAGACCTGTCTTCCTCCAGAGCAGTCGCTGGTGGCTTTGAACTGGTGCCTTGTGTTTAGCGGCCAGCTCTAGCCTTCTCCTCTTCCAGGGTTCTGCCCTCATTTCCACAAGACGGTATCCATCGCTGGGTGACGGGTTTTCATTTTATCTCCTGAATAAAGCTTGGGTCTCGAAGTATCCTGCGTGAGACCAAACACTGAAAGACTCAACGCTCACTGCTGTGCAGTCAATGCTGACTCGTCACGAGCCCCTGTGGGTTTGGGAGACTGGAACTGTTTTGGGAGCAGAAAACCTAGTCTTCCTCCCACAGAGCGGCTGGTGGATTTGAACTGCAAACTGCATGTGGATCCCAGTCAACACGTAACAAACCGAAAGGTCAATGAAATTGTTTTTTCTTTTCATTAAGCCTCGTGGCTTTCATTAAAAATAGTTGCATGATCATCATGTGCACACACACACACACACACAGTGAACAAGCAGGAGGTGGAGTCCTGAGTCTTCTAGCTGTCCATCTCATCTCGTTTGGAAATAAGGCACTTTCTGCAATGCTCACGGGCTATGTCAGGGTAGGGCGAGTCTAGGCTGAGTCTGCTCTTCGTTCAGAAAAGGCACAGCACATGCTGCAGAAGACAGATGCCAGGCCAGGGTTTCTGAGGAAACCAGGGTGGCCCTGGGCTACCACCGGCAAGAGATGGACCACTCCAGGGCCTGGGTTGGAGGTTTAGCCTGTAGAAATGTGAGAGAAGAAATACCTGCTTCCAAAGCCAACCACCTGTGATATTTCCCTGGTGCTCATTGCCAGGTGTCTGCTGCTCTTGCCATGCAGTTCCAGGGGAGGCAGGTAAAACTTCTGTCTTTACAGCAGGAGAAACCCCAACCCCAACCCTCAGCCAATGCTTTGGAGCCCTGCTGGAAAGAGGTGAAGGAATCACTCCTTTGAGTTTCTGAGACTATGGATCTTTATGCGACCAGATAGCCTCATCTTTCTCTCTCAGAGTGGCTGATGGATTTGAACCACCAACGTCTTAGTTAGCGTCTCAATGCTTGGCCCACAGTACCTTCTGCAGCACCTGAGGCACCTGGGAAGTACGTGCTCACAAGGTCGTCAAGACTTGACTCCGTTATGATGCAATGTCATGCGCAACCTGAATGATCCCTCTTTCTGGAAGGAACAGTTTATGTTTAAGTTTTGCACTAACCATAGATTCCTACCCCACATGCAAATTAGGAGCAGAGGCATTTAATTTAAGATGAAATAAAATCTAATAACACACTACCAAACACACAGCAGAAAACAAAACAAACTACTAAGGCCTTCTAAAATGGAGACACTTAAATGTCTTTCAATGAATCCAAAGATTTCCTCAGACCAGTAAAAAGACTAGAGACTGGAGAAAATACATTGAACAAGGGAGTAGTCATCTGCAGAAAGTGACGCACCTTAACAAGGGGCTGGGAATCCTGGGGGTGTGGTGGTTATGGGTTGGGTTGTAATCTGCAAGATTAACAGTTCAAATCCCCCAACCAACTAGCTTCATTGGATCATTGGAGAAAGATGAGACTCTTTGGTCCCTTAAACCAGCAGTTCTCGATCTGTGGATCATGATTCCTTTCACAGGGGCCATGTGATTCATAACGGAAGTCAACGGTCCAGTGATGAAGTAGAAATGAAAATAATGTTATGGTTGGGAGGTTACCACCACACAAGGCCCCATGTTAAAGATTCACGGCATGAGGAAAGCTAAGAACCACTGCCTTCAACAGTTAGCGTTCTGGAGTCGCACAGGGTCTCTTGCAGCTGGCATCATTTCGATGGTGGTGAGTGAATCAACCAGAAATATGCAAATCACCCAATTAATAAATGGGCAGAGCTCAAAACCCGACAGTGCATCAAAGAAGAGATTCAGGCAGTTAACAGACATGGAGATATGCTCCTGACCACAGTCATTTGAGAGCTGCAGACCCAAACAATGATGTGATCCCACCTGACCCTGGCACTGAGAGCCAAGTAAGAAACAAACAAAACCCCAGGAAGTCGCAAATGGCGGGCGGATGTGGAGCAATGGGAACTGTTGTGCACTGCTTGGGGTGGGGGGGTGGATTGTAAAAATGTGCAGTCTCTGTGGAAAGTGGCCTGGCATTTCCTTAAGCAACTGGAAGTAAAGAGGACATTCCCTTTCCTGGATTTCATTGCCATCGAGTTGATGCTGACTGAGACTGTAACTCCTTCTTTCTCCCAAGGAGCAGCTGGTGGTTTTGAACTGCGGACTTTATGGTTAGCAAACCAACCCATAACCACTACACCAGCAGGCCTCCTAAAGTTACCGTCTATCTACCTTAAATACAAGTCCAGATACAGGCATGTTCGTGGCAACCCTGTTCACAATGGCAAGAGGACAGAGACAAAGTAAATGCCCGTCAGAGGAAGGATAGCTTAAGAAACTGCAACATACACACAGGGGATACTACCTATCACTGAAGTCTAATAATGAAACCAATAAGCCCTTCGTGCCATGGATGGACATGAGGCTATTGAATGAAGTTGATCAATCATTTATCACAAAAGGACATCTTCTATATGAGAGCAGGATTAGGAAGGAAAATCCAAGACATGGGCTTTCACATGAAGAAAAGTAAACTTTAATGGTTACTGGGGGTGGGGAAAGGGAAGATAGTATTTCCCAGGAGAAGAAAAATGGATGGGGGGGGGGGGTCAAGAAAGGAAGAGCAAGGCAAGCAGTAGGCTTGATAAGTAGCTTAAAGGTTTCGAATACAAAAGTGAGGATCAGAAATATAAACCCTCACCAAATTCACCATAATTATTTTTAAAAGATTAAAATGTAACTATGACATCACCAGAAGTCAATCCTATCTCTCTATGAGCAAAGGGTACAATGGCTGTTCAGTCCATCCTGATGGCCTGTTTCTCAGTAGACCTGGGCTTCATATGGTTTTCATAGTAGTGTCATTTGGAAAGCGGGGAATCAGACGTTTTTTCCACGGTCCCTCTCAGGGGTGTGGACTCACCAACGTTTTGTTCCACAGTCATTTACAGGGAGCCCTGGCAGCTTCTTGAGTGACATTCTGGGCTCTTAACCACAAGTCCAGCAGTTGGAAACCTCTTTTAAGAATCTTTTTAAACTCCTCCTTGGTAAAGATCAAGGATTGCAGACTTCAGTCTGGATTACAGCTTAATGTAAGGAAGACCAAACTCCTCATAAGAAGACTGATGGATATCATCATGATCAATGGAGAAAAGTCAAAGTTGTCAAGGATTTCATCTTGCTTGGATCCCCTGTCAGTGCTCATGGAAGTAGCCGTCAAGAAACCAAATGCCAGTGAGACCTCCTAAAAATGGTGTTGAGCCAGGATGTCTCTTTAAGGCCGGGGTCCTCAAACTACGGCCTGCGGGCCACATGTGACCCGCCGAGGACATTTATCCAGTCGGCCAAGTGTTTTTTGCCGCTGCTGCCTTCCTGCTTAGCAGGAGACTCATTCCGGGTCCCGCAGTGAATCTGTTCCTAGTTTTTGTTTTATTTTTAACCATAGTCCAGCCCTCCAATGGTCTGAGGGACAGTGAACTGCCCCCTTGTTTAAAAAGTTTGAGGACCCCTGCTTTAAGGCCTATGGTGTGCCTGACCCAAGCCATTTTATTTTCCGTCATCACATACGCGTGCGAAAGTTGGACACTGACTAAGGAAGACAGAAAAGGAATCGATGCATGTGAATTATGCTGCTGGAAAAGAATATTGGAAATACCGTGGCCTGCCAAAAAACAAACCCAAAACCAAACCCCCCCAAATCAAATCTGTTTTAGAAGAGGCACAACCAGAATACTCCTTAGAGCAGCGGTTCTCAACCTGTGGGCTGAGGCCCCTTTGGGGGTCAAACGACCCTTCCTTGGGGTTCTTCTGATTTACAACAGCAGCAAAATGACAGGGATGAAGTCGCAATGAAAATAATGCTATGGTTGGAGGAACTGTGCTAAAGGATCGGGGCATGAGGAAGGGGAAGAGCCAGGCAAGGATGTCATCTCACACATTTTGGACCTGCTGTCGGGAGAGCAGTTTCTGGAGAAGGACATCATATTGGCAACGTGGAAGGGCAGTGAACAGAAGGAAGGCCGTCCATGAGGGGGACGGGCACTGTGGCTACAGCCATAGACTCAGACATGCCATCATGTATGCCCAGGACCCGGGTGTTCCATTCTGTTGGACTCATAAATCTCTAAGAGTCAGAACCACCTTGATGGCACCAAACAATACTGTCCGCCTTGGGGCTCCACTTCCTACCGCAGAACTCACCACCCTCCTCCTACTCCCGGGCGCCTTACCTTACCTTTTCTGTGCCTTGCTGTCCTGGGTGTGCATGACTCCTGAGTGGTCATGGGGAGAAAGCACGCATGTTTGGGGGCTGCCACCATCGTGATCCACAGCCATACTTGTCCCCCTCTCCCCCTCACCAGGCCACTCTCCTAGGCATGGAACTGGTACCCCTCCCTCCCCAATTCCCTTTCTAGTTCTGCATCAACTAGACTCCCTGGCCCCCGTCCACCCTCCAGCAGGGCTGCTACTGGAATGCAGCCGGGGCCTTGGTGGGAAGGGAGCCCTCTTTGCCCTACTTGACTAAGTGGTTGACCAACCAAACCTCCCCTCCCCTCATTAGAGCGGATTCCCAGCCACAACGGCCCTATGGGACAGAGAAGACCCAGTCCCCAGGTTTCTGAGAGGCTACAGGAGCAGACAGCCCCCTCCCTTCCCTTTGGAGTAGCTGGTGAATTTGCATCACCAACCTAGAGATGAGGAGCCCAAAGCTGTTTTCACCGTGTCACCAGGGCCCAGGGACAAAACCAAACTGGTAGAATCACCATGAAGGCAGTTGGTGTGGAGCTGTGGTGCCAGCAAGGAGGGGAGGGAAGAGAGACAGGCTCTAGGTGGTCTCAACTGACATCTGGGTCTCTCCATCGACAACAACCCTACAGTTCTGGTGGAGTGGACTCTGACTAATCTGGCCATCTGGTGTGTCAGGATGGAGCTGCCCTCCACAGAGCTTTTGGCCATAGACTTTTCCAGAAGTAGACCATCAGGCTTCCCTTCTGAGCTACCTCTATGTAGGCTTGAACCTCCGTCCTTTGCATCTTCAGCTTCCCTCCCCCAGGGCCTCCTCCCCACAGGAACAGTTCATTAAAAAATAACAGCCTCTTGGCTGTATTACAGAAGCCGTATGGGTTCCAGGAGGATTCTGAAGAGTGGCCAGGACCAAGTCATTGTGTCTCTCAAGAAGTGACATACAGGAAGCACAATGTAACTCAACGTGATTACAAGTTTGAATTTTAAAAATTCCCCACACCGTTGTGTCGCATTCATGCCACGAGTTCCTGCATTTATTTGTTTCCCAAGGCTCCATCCTCAGGTGGGGGAAGCGACAGCTGAAAAGGAGAGTTGGCTGCTGGCCTTGCTCCGAGATGATGGACTGATTTGAAAGCGGAGGCGGGAAGAGTTCGATTGTCAGACTGCTTGCAAAGCTTGATGGCCTTCTTCTATTTTTCGAGGTTCCCACCACAGGATGTCTTGGCCACAGGAGACTGCAGAGTGGATCAATGCTTTCCCCCCTGACTCTCCTGGGTATGACCTCATTTCCGTCATGAGACATTACGACAGCGCCATTCCAACCTGTGCTGGATGTGCTAGTGAGTTGGCCTTGCTCGTGAACTTGGGCTCAAAACTCACAGTGACATCACAGGAGAGTCTCAAGGGACAAAGGAAGGCCCAAAGGAAAATGGAGGTATAGCTCTGGGCCAGGGGCTGGGAGAGAAGATCACAGAGGCATGACAGAGAACACCCCACCCCCACCTCGGGAGGCAATGTTATGGGTGAAGACTAAGGGAAATCGATCTTATTTTGCAGAGGCTGTGGCTGGTCCTCCAATTAAGACCCTGTCTCAGCCATGGAACTAGACAAATAGCTTAGAAGGGGTTGCTGGGAAGTGGTTTTGTGGGTTAAGTTTTCTTTAAAAAAATTTTTTTTATTTTATTGGTGCTCTTACAGCTCTTACCACAATCCACACATGTATCCATTTTGTCAAACACATCTGTACATATGCTGTCAGCATCTTTTTCAAAATATTCTCTTTCTACATGATCTCCCTGGCATCAGCTCCTCAATCCCCCACCCTCTCCCAAACTCCCCTTCCTCTTCCATGGCCCAGGGACAATTTATAATTTTTGTTTCATGTCTTGCATTGACTGCTGTCTCATTTCACCCACTTTCCTGCTCTCTATCCCCCTGGGATGGGGGCCATGTGTTGATCATAGTCATCAGTTCCCCCTTATACCCCTCCACTACCCTTACCCTCCTAGTGTCACGCTTCCCTTTATTGATCCTGAAGGGTTTAATCTGTTCTGGATTACCTGTTTTTCAAGCTCTTATCTGTACCAGTATACATGTTCTGGTCTACCCAGATTGGTAAGATAGAATTGGGATCATGGTAGCGCGAGGAGTGGGGGGTAGAAGCATTAAAGAACTAGAGGAAGGTTGTATGTTTCGTCGGTGCTATACTGCACCCTGACTGACTCTTCTCTTCCATGTGGCTCTTATGATGGGGGTGTCCAATTGACTACTGATGGGCTTTGAGTCTCCACTCGGCTCTCCCCCTCATTCCCAAAGATACAGCATCTGGGGTCTTAAAGGCAGCCATCTAGCTGGGAAGCAAGAAAGCCCACATGGAGGAAGCACACCAGCCTGTGTGACCGCGAGGTGTCCATGGGATCAGGTATCGAGCATCAAAGACCCCAAACTAAACAAACAAAAAGCGTATCAATGGACTGCATGGTTTTATGTGTCACTTCGTGGGTAAGCACTGTTGATTGCTGAGAGAGGAACTCTCTCTGTTCCCCTTCAGCACCATGGATGGGATTTGATGTGCCTGCATCAAGCACGTTCATTTCATTCTTCTTTCCCGGTGATGAATTGAGGGGCAGGCATGCTCCGGCCAAGTGCTTAGCAGGGATCTGTTCTCCCGAATGACGAGGCCTATGGGAAGAAAGCTGTCCCCCTTTCTGGCTGCCTCACACCCAGGATGTGAAGTCTGGAGTCTCGAGTTCTGGTGGCTTCCCAGGTCTGTGTCAGGAGAGGACCCAGGCAAATGCTTCTCACCAGAAGTAGAGAGAGAGCAAGCTAGCGTCGTGGAGGGCTCACCAGAAACCCTGCACCAGTCTGAGCCACCGATGCCCAGACTTAATGTTTCATGAGATAATTGTCTCTGTGTCTGGATAGCATGAGTCACTATCAGAGAGGAGAAAACAGGGTTACTCTAAGGCAGTTAGGATTCTTATGCTTTACCCTTCAATACCTCCAAAGTTTTGTTGCTTTCTCAGAGGACGACGGCTGAAAGGACAAGCCACATTATTGACGTTAGTAGTATGTTCCCTGTAAAGGGAGCTCCTATTTCTTTTTGATGTGAGGGAGAAACTATTTTCCTACTAGCCCTCCCGCAGGACATCGTGTTCAGTAGAGGGTCAGCGAAAAAGAGAAAGACCATTGAGGAGATGCGCTTGACCACATCCCCCAGTATTGACCAAAACTGTAGAGGAGTGGACTGGAGCACTGGGCCAGTTGTGAGCATAGCTTTTGTACACAGCATCGCTGACAGGCACAGTCAACTCAGCCGCACCTGACAACGGCATCAAGAATGATAGAGACCACATAGAAAAAGGCATGAGCATCAGAGAGGCGTGCCAACAGGGATTGTCTCATGACTCGTTCAGATAGACTATAACCCTGTATGAAATTGGAATGCCCACCTCTTGTTGCACTTGAGATGTCATTGATCCTACAACATCATCACTGGGCCGTACAGATGAGTTCAGGGAACTGGATTCGTCAAGCTCCCACCGGAGCATCTGCATTGGAGGTTCTATGCAAAGCCCTGGGGTCCCACTCTTGGCCCTGGCAGAAGTGGCAGGTGCCGTCCTGTGAGAGGCGACTTCCAAGTGGGCAGCTCAGGGCCAGGGAGAGCCAGGCAGCTGGAGCCAGGAATGGCAATGCCGGGAGAAAGAAGGACAAGGGGAGGCTGCAGGTAAGAGACAAGAAGGCTGAGTTCTAAAGCAGGGTGCGATCAGAAGGGCACAGGTGGTACATGCAGCACGGCTGGCTGAGGCTGACGACAAGGACATGGCTCCTGTGTTTCACAGTTCTGGCCAGAGGACACTCACAGCCACCGAGTCCACACTGACTCATAGCGAACCCCTGTGGGTTGCCAAGCCTGGAATGCAGACGGCAGAAGAAAGTACAGTCTTTCTTTCTCAGAGCTGTTGGTAGTTTCGAACTGCTGACTACGTGATTCCAGCCCAACGCAGACCCACTGCACCCCCAGGGCCCCTTAGATTAAAGGAACATGCGGAGGGGGTGTTAAAGGGAACTCGGGGGCTGGACCCAGTCCACCCGTTCCATTGTTCTCATGCTGTTTCCTGAAGGACTGCCCCTCCGTCACTGTCATTCCTCTCCCCGCCCTCCAGCCTGGTGAAGCAGGGCCCTCCAAAGAGGAGAAATCACTCCCTCTCCCTAAAGACATTGCTTAACTCTGTCCGGGTGCCTGAGACCCACTCCTCCCAACCCTTTCCATGGTCTTATAGTAAATACAGTTATTCGACTTGTTTCTCGTTGTTGTTCAGTGGAAGTGCCCATCTAACTGGATCTTACTCGTGTGTGTGTGTGTGTGTGTGTGTGTGTGGCATCACTGCCCTGGTGGGAGTAGGTAGCCCAGCCTTGCTCCTGGAAAGCTGCTGCTGGATGTGAACTGTCAATCCTGTGGGCTGCAGTCCCACACACAACCACTGGATCTTACTCTTAATAACCTTTTGTAGGGTTGAATAACCAGTGCGTGGTCCCATGCCATCCTCACTGTCACTGCTGAGTTGTCGCCCCTGGGTCCATCCATGTCCTTGAGGGTCTTCTCTCTCTCTCTCTCTCTCTCTCTCTCTCTCTCTCTCTCTCTCTCTCTCTCTCTCTCTCTCTCTCTCTCTCTCTCTCTCTCTCTTCTTGTTGTTGACCCTTCACTTGATGCCCCTCTCCAGAGACTGATTCCTCCAGAACACAAGTCCAAGGTACGTAAGACCAAGTCTTACCATCCTCACTGTTAAGAGACTTTCTGACTCTACTTCTTTCAAGACAGAGTTTCTCACTTGTCTTCTTGTTGTTGACATATTCTTCACCAACATCATATGGAAGCATCAAGTTTTTTTCTTTCTTTCTTAGTACCCAATCAGTCTTCCCACTGTCGGGCATTTTCACATATATGAAACCATTGCAAACACTGTGGCACAATCTAGTCCTTGTAGCAGTTAGGTGTGATGACAACTTCAGTGAACTAGGATTCTCCTATGAATATGATCTAATAATGTAGCTAAGTTCATCACGGAGCCTTTGGCGAAACAGAGACTAGGGTGGAATAGACTGTTAGACTCAGATGACTAGAGAAACAAATCCAAGGACATTCATATGTGTGAAAGAGAGAACTTTATTATTTTATTTTATTTTTTATTTGGGGGCAGAGAGAACTTTATATCAAAGAGAAATTATATTTTGAGAAGACATCCCATCTCAGTCCAAATCAAGTCTATAAGTCTGATATTAGCCCATATGTTTGACAGTAACCCATAAATTCCTCTTTAGACTCATCTGGCACATGCTTTGGCATTAAATGCAGAAAGATCACAGGCCAGTTGAGTGAACAGTCTTGTGGGTCCAATGGCAGTGGAAGCATCTCCAGAGCTCTGACTGCAGTCAGCGTGGTTCTATGTGGCTTGTCCACAGGGATGGCTAGCAGACAGAGAGCGAGAGAGAGACAGTGAGAGAGAGAGAGAGCAAGGGAGAGAGAGAGAGAGAGAGAGAGAGAGAGAGAGAGAGAGAGAGAGTATCCCACCTCCAGGGAAGAAGAGAGGAAGTTCCCAGAATCCTCATGGGAAACCACAGCCACAAGAAGGCATCAAGCTATGACCTAATTGACAGGCTAGACTCCAACCCTTCACTCTTAATATCCTCAAGTTGACCGAAGATTACATAACTACCACAGATAGGGTAAAATATCACCTCTTTAATCTGGCCACAGCATTGATAATATGAAGAGACATTTCATTCAGGGTATGGCCAACTCTTGGTATAGTTGGATGTTGTATGGAATCGAGCTCACATATTCTCCTGCTGGGTCTGAATCATCAGCCTCCTGTTACATCATCAGCTGATCCCCAGAACCATCACTGGCCTTGGATTGATTGGGTCCACCTCAGACTCATTCAGGTCTACACCCATCAGACTGGGTCTTCCCCCATCATCTTCCTGTTTCTGTTTTATCAATCCCTCTGAGCTGACATTTGACTCATGGACTTTTTCTACAACCTGATAAGATGTCTTGATAGAAATCTCTTTCTCAAAACATTTAAGTGCTACTGGGTTTCCCTCTCTAGAAAACCCAGCCTACCTGTCCTCAGAGTGATATCTTTGTCTTAAAAAATATTTTAATGAAGGTTTTGTGTAGCAGATTTGTACAATGGAATATGTTACATGACTTCTTGACGTGATAATAACAGGCTCCTGTGGAGTTGATTCTGAACCTTGGCAACCTCATGTGCCATAGTGTCCTTGGGTCTCTAGGGCTGTCAATGGCTGATTTTCCAGAAGTAGATGGCCAGATTCTTTGACCTAGGTACCTCTGCATGGACCCAAACCACCAAACTTTTGCTTAGCAACCAAACAAGTGAACTGTTCATGCCACCTCGGGACTTGAGTGTTATATGATGCTCTCTGTCTGCTGACAACTGTAAAGGCAGAATGTAAGACTAGCTTCATGAGCACATCAAAGCTTTGAGAAGCTTGTAAGGAGTGATCAGGCCCCAAAACACAGCGACAGCTGGGACCCTTAAAGAGTGGCCATCTCAGAAACCCACGGGATCCCTTCTACCCTGGCATGTGGGGCTGCTCTGAGTTGGAATGGCGGTGAATTTGTTGAATGATTTAAGATACTGAACATATCTCTATATTCTTACTTGGCCACTTAGTATCTTTTTTGATGAAGGGTCTACTCAGAACTTTTGCCAATTTTGGAAAGTGGGTTATTTGCTGGTTTCACATTGAGTCTAGAAAGCTCTTCTTTTTTTTGGGGGGGGGGGGGAGTTTACTGCCCTCTGGTGGTCATGGGAGCTACCTAGCACTGCTCCTGAGAGCCGCCACTGGATTTGAACTGCCAAGCCTGCGGGCTGAAGTCCCTCACTCAACCACTTACGCCACCAGGGCTCAGCCCAGAAAGCTCTTCTTAAAGCTTGGATTGTTGTTAGCTGCTGAGCGTCAGTCTGAGTCATGATGACCTTGCCCACACTGAAGTCAAACGCTGCCTGGCTCTGCACCTCAAGATCAGCTATGGATCCAACTTGGGTGGTTCATGGGGCTTCATTACCTGGTTTGGAGACCAGATGGACAAGTCTTTCTCCAGACTCTTAGTCTAGAAACTCTGCTTCATAACTACATGCAAGCTTCTACTGAAAGACAACTGGTGACCACACATGAGGTCATTGGCCAGAACTATTTCTGGTTTCACATCTGCAAAAAGAGAGAGGCTCGCCAAACTACCAGTGTCCCCTGTATCCTGGATACATCTCCTTTAGCAGTATATGTTCTGCAAATCAACGCCCTCTCTCCCCACAACCTATGGCTTGCCTTTCCATTTTTCTTAGGTTTTTTGATGAGCAGAAACTTTAAATTTTAGTGAAGTTCAATGGATCCATTCTGGGGTCATCCTTTTTGGATTAGCTGAAGTCTCTTTTTGAATCTGTTTTAAGTTTCGAAAGCTGGCAGCTCCCTGGTTTCCATGTGGCTTCATCTTCCCTTTTCCACTTCAACCACTTTCCCAAATAAATACAAGGCAACCCGTCTAATACATCATAGAGACCAAATCAAGGCCCAGGGTATGCAAAGCATCTCCTCCTGTCCAAGTCTTGACAAAGGCTTGAGAGGAGTGGAGCAGGAGAAACACAGCCAAGACACATTCTTTTTTAAAGGATCAATGATCTTTTTCTGTTATGTCAGTGCTTTCCTCATTCTGGTAACCTTAAGGCATGGTAACAAAGTGAGATCCCAGGTGCAGTGTGGGGGACAAATGTGAACTGTCATCTAAAATAAGGCGCATTAAGCACAGTAGTTCTGGGTCACCAACAGTGTTGTATACAAAGAAACAATCACCCAGGTGTGGCCATGTTATCTAGAAAAACGATCAAGCGACACCCCTCTATATAAAAGAAATACCTTTATATTCAGATGCACATATCTCTCAAGAAGGCCCAGCACAGCCAACTCATGTCCCTGAGCCTCATGCTAATCCAGAAGCCCTTCCTCAGACTCACATAGCAGCAGGCCAGTCATGCAGAAGGGTGAAGCAAGCAAGATACAGGCAGATCACAGACCAAGGTGGGCGGACACAAAGCAGGGTGTAGGCAGCTCTCAGTGCTGGTGGTCCACATGGAGCCGTGGAAGCAAGTAGAGTTCCAGCAGGCAAAAGAGATAGAGAGATAGATAGATAGATAGATAGATAGATAGATAGATAGATAGAGAGACTCATTCTATTCATCTTGCTCTTAAACAAAAGGCTTATGACATCAAGGAGGTGTCATCAGGCTGTGACTTGATTGACAGTTTTGACTCCATCTCTAGCCAGGAGCGTCTAGTTGACATGCTATCTAATTACCATCCACTCTATGACATCGGTCTTGGGCAACTTACTCCAGGCCCACACCCCCTGTTCACAATAGGGCACAGGTTGCACAGACATGAAAAGGGGCATAGAGGACCATGTTTGTCAATTGCTTTCCCGATTATCTGCCCAACATGCTGACCTTCACATCTTCAAGTACAATCATATCTTGACAAGGTGGTGACTTCAGGAAGAAGGGGTTCTCTTGTTCATCTCTGTTTTCTATCGCCAATTTACTTCACAATTCTTAAGCCATGAAAATATTTTCAACTATAAAAACCCTATTAATTCATAATGTTACTACTTACTTTTCAAATTAGCTGCCGGCATGTTGAAATGCAGCTTTGAGATTTGAACATTCATGAGGAAAAATTCTTGTGATTTTTAACAGAGTCCCAGTAATTTTTGTAAAAATCTAAAATCTTGGGGATATCTTTTATCGCCCTTTCAAAACTAGCAAACGATGTGGTAGTCTATGACACAATAGTGCTAGATCTAGGATCTAATGTTTCCAAATCCCACTTTGTTTAGGGTGCAGTGAAACACAGATTAGCACACAGCTGAGAGTTTATTTTCTTGGATTAGTTCAACAAATATTTAGAGCGAGGCCAGGTCGAGCCTTTTAGGGCATGTTGTATTTGGTCACTGCTTTAACAGCAATAGGAAGTCGAGTTGGAAGCACAAAAGGGATTAATTACGGTGCATGGGTGTGACCCACTTTGACGGTGGCATCAAGAATGTTGCTGAAGAGTCCATGTCGATTACGGGGATAAGTTAACAAAAACACTGAAATGACTGTGGTGAGAGATGACGACAAAGAGGCGTGAAAAGGTGTGAGACATGTAGAGGTGGATAGGAATGAGGGGTTGAAGGACTGGGAGTCATCCCGGGTGAGTCCTAGGATTCCAGGGTGTAGAGCTGGGTAGAAGAGCATCCTTTGGTCAAGTAGAAAGACCCTGGAAAAGGAGACAGCTCACTCATGAGGCCCTGGTCCATTGAGGTTGGGTGGTGAGGGAGATGTGGATCTGGAGATGAGGAGAGGGAGGCGTAATCTGAATCAGAGATCTGGAATTAGAGAGAGCTCAGGAAAGGAGAGATACATTTGAGAGGTGTGTTTGTTGAACACCTAGGAAGAGGGAGACAGATGCTGGGCACCAATACAAAGCAGAAGAGGAGTTAAGTACCTTGAGGGATGCTCGATATTGGTGATGAGTGCAAGTAGGACAGTTCACAAGGAAAGGGACAGCGGCATCGTAAGGAAAACACCAGAAGGGTCAGGGTAATGCACATTCCACGGGATTGGATGCTGCTGAGAAGCCAAAGGTCTGGAGACTGTGTGTTGTGTTTAGCGGTGTGGAGCTGATGGCCTGGTTCACCAGGACAATGAAGCCTGGAGCCAGTGGATGGAGTTGTGTGAGCAGTAGGTGATCACATGGAGACAGGGTGTGAAGATGGCTCTGGAGAAATTTAGAAAAGAGAGAGGACAATGAAGGGATCTGCGTGGCCAATGTTTCAACCATCAGTTGATCATCTAAATAATGAGAGACGAAGATAATTGAAAAAAATATTGCATGGAACATTAAGTAGCTGGAACATGTAAAGCAAATGTCAACGCACATGCATTAAAGTGCATCTAATGTTCAGAGGATTTTCAAGGCGTGTTTAGGAGGCTGGCCCCTCTAATGAGGTGAAAAGCCCCCCACAACCCCAGCCTGTGACAAAGGTAAAGCTGAGGTGATCTTTCAGCATCTGGAGGAAACATGAGGCTTCACTCAATACGAAGCTTTACAAAGGCAGAGGAGGGGGGCTGTGTCTCTTGCTAACAGGGTACTCAGCGATCACTGACTTTGGAGATGTGCTTATCTGAGGCAAAGATGTGTAAGATACAAAAGCATTCAAGAGGAAAAATGTCCAGGTCAGATAAACCCCTCAAGAACAGAAATGGGAGTAGCAATGCCAGGAAAGCAGGGGGAAGGTGGGTCCAGAGGAGGCGAGGAAGGGGGAACTGAACACAATGATCCATCATAAACCTCAAGCCCTGTCGAGATGAACAACAAAAATGTGGGTAAAGGGAGTGATATGAAAACAATAATAATTTATATTTTATCCAGGTTCATGAAGGTGGGCGAGAGGGAAAAAAGAGGTGCTGATACCAAGGGCTCAAATAGAAAGTAAATATTTAGAACACGATGATGGCAACATAGGTACAATTATGCTTGATACAATTGATGTGTGGAATGTTATAGGAGCTGTAAGAGCCTCCAATAAGAGGATTTAAAAAAATAAACTTATATGAAACTAAAAAAAGAGAGAAGAAACTCAGGCGGAAGTTAGTCATTAGAATGCCACACTCAAGCTACCACCTGGACGTAGACAGCTGCTAGGTCCTAGCAGCCAAAGCAAAGACATATACAAGATCACATCGAAGAATCACAGCGTCATTTAGGTAAAGGGCGCAGTGGTACAGCAAAGTGTCCCCTGGAATTCTCCTAAGCTAAGGCCTGGTCTGGGCCAGGTAGCAACGCCTTCAACAAGATCTTCTTTGACAGATACAGTGACAGTTGTACAGCTGTTTTGTATTATGGTCCTTCAAAAAAGCCTAGCGGACGACAGCCAATAAAAGAACTTTCTTAAAGGGCAAGGAAATGAAAGTGAGAGGGCGAGACAATTTTTGAGTATTCAAGATTCAGTTCTTGATGGAGGCCACAAATCTCCCTTTGCTTTTCCGTAATCCATGTACTTCTCTGGGTTAAAAAGGGAAAACAACATGTCTGAAAGTGATGGTGGCAGCAATTATAAGCTTATCCTTGATCCAACTGAATTATGGGTTGTTATCCTATCGGCAAGAGCTCCCAATAAAATGATGAGTAAAAAGAAAAGCAAATCCCCTCCAAATTTCCATCGATCTATTGTTTTTCCTTCTTATGAAAGTAATGCACATTTGTTGCCAAAAGGCATACGATTCTGACATAGAAAGCTCCCAACGAGTCATTTCCAGTCATTCTGCCTGATTTCAACTTGGGCACCATCCTGAGAGTTGGGGAGATATGTAGGGCATTGATTTATTTATTTGCAGAATCACAAAATGGGTTCTCATCACAGCGCATGTGCAGAACCTCTTCTTCTCATCACCCTGAGTGAGATGAGCTCCTGGCATGGATGCAAAAGAAAAGACTTGATCAGCCCCAGGTGGATGCATGTTGGGACGTTTGCAATTTGGTCACTGACGGGCATAAAGTTGCTATGATTCTTTCGTGGGTGAAAGGGCAGCACTTGAAGACTGTCTTGTTAGCAGACTGCTCAGAGTTCTTCTTCCGAAGCTGCTGCTGCGGGCAGGGCCTGATGCTAGCTCCTCCTTTTCTATGTTTGTCTTCACCAGCTTGATCTTGTGCTTCCTGGCTCGCTCTGATGACAAAGAGTGAGGGGAAAGCAGTTCCAGGCCGAATGAGAGGGAGCACGATGACTCTGGAGCTCACCTGCCCTAGGAAGGCCTTCTTACTGCAGGTGGGCCCAGGGTGATGCACTCTGTTCACACCCTTGGCTGCTCCCACCATTGGACACCACCGTTCTGCCTGGACACACACGGGGTGGACATGAGTTGGCTTGGGCTCCATGTCAACAGATGGTGTCCTTCTAGAAACAGTGCTTCCTCCACAGGCATGAGCTTCTGAGGCCTCTGGGACCAGAAAATATTAGACTACCTAGGAACAGCACGAGCTGGCCAGGTGTTCACACATACACGTGGGTCTATCTGGAAGGCTGGTAGTGGAGCGGTTCAGAGCCTGAGCCCAGCTGCCTGGTTTGAGTCCTGGCTCCATCACGTACTGGCTGTGGGAGACTTGGAGGACTGAGTGGTCTTCTCCCACCCTCTGTTTTCTCACCTGTGAAATGAATTGGTAGAGAATTACTAATGCACTTAGCGTTCACACCTCCACATAGTACAGTGTCTGTCTGGCACAATATATATATATATATATATATATATATATATATCACTCAAAGTCATTCAAAGACTTTGGAAATGGTGACACCCAAATCTGTACATTTCTGCTTGATATATTTGATGTATGGATTGTCATAATATATGTGAACAACCAAATAAGACAATGCATTATAGAAACTTAAAAGAATATTTGGAGAGCAAGTAGTATGGCCAGAGTGTTCCTTAGAGGCAAGGATGGTGAGACTTTGTCTCTCACACTTTGAGTATGTCCCTGGAGATGGATGCCATGATGGTAAAGTAGAGGACAGCGAAAAAGAGGAGGGTCCTTCATGCAATGGATCATCACGGTGCCTGCAACAATGGACTTATGCATAGGAACAATTGTGAGGATGCGCCAGACTGGGCAGTGTTTAATTCTGTTGTGCACAGGGTCGCCATGGGTCAGATCGGACTCAATGGCACCTAACCACCTCCACCCCCACCACCACCACCTCCACCACCACCTCCAC